>JARHVA010003790.1:1787500-1828119 GCA_037957365.1 Torreya grandis
TTTTTATCCATTGTCAGAGGAATGAGTGATGGAAGCTCTAACTTGTTACTTATAATGATTTTATTTTTGAGATCTCACAATAAGAGATTTGAAATGTCTATAAATAATTCTTACACAATTTTTTATAATTTTTTTTATTATAGTAAAATTATTTTTGTGATTTTATTTCAAAGGAGAATATTAAATGATATTGAAGGAACCTAAAAACATAGTGTAAGGATTGGTACACTAATATGTTCTATATATATATATGTTTGTTTATATGTTTAAGAAATCCATTAGAATTTTATACGTTCAAGGAAATTAATTTTTTTGTAATGATTTTGACTGTAATCCTAGGGGAAATTATTCTTATGCTAATATAATTTCTATAAGTTTTCTAGCTATAGGTTTCTGACTTGTGAGGTAAAATTAGGGTCTCTAATATGAATGCTATTTCAAATAAATCAATATAAACAAGAAAATTTATATTATATTTTTAAACTTTTTGGGGTGGCCATTTTAGCAAATTAAGCTACAAGGATAAATATTATTTGATATTTATAGTCTGTAATGTTGGCATGGACAAACCCTGTAGCTACATATGATGAAGACAAGTGTAAACAATCTAATAGAAAAGGTGTCTAAATATTTATGCAGAAATACAAAATGATAAGAAAATTAGTAATAAACATGGATTAGATGAAATTTAGCTTGTGCTTCTCTATGGGAGGTGCCTTGTGTAATTCTTATGTTTTCATAAAGAACTATTCAAATTTAATTAGATTGGGTTGTAGAATGAATTTTTATATTTTATGATTTAGATAGATTCATACACTTAGATGCCTTCAAATAATTATCATATATACACATATATATGTTAAGTGTATTTAAATTATTTTATAATGTGTGTGATGATGAAATAATTAATAATTAGGCTATGACATGGTATTATAAGAATCATTTGAGTAAATAATTTTTGTGAGTCTTTGACAAGGCATTCTAAAGTTTAAAATCTAAAGATTAAAAAATTATGGTATAATATTATAAGAATCATTTGAGAAAAGATTTTTTTTGCTCTAACTAATCATGATCTTTGACAAGATATATATCCCTTTAGCAATTTTAAAGTTTAACAAATAAAAATTAAAAAATATTCTTCTAAATATTCTTATAGAATATTCTATTTATATTAATATAATATTAAAACATAGGTCAAGATTGAATGAAACAATTTTTTGCATTCATTTTGTCAATCTTGTTTCATTATGTCAATTAAATAAAATGCATTGAATTAATGGGGTATTCAATCACTTTTTGTAAGATTCAAGACCACCATTATATTTAAATAATTATATTATGGTTGCCACACATGCCTAAAATTTAATAAACAGATTTATTAGCATTAAGTCACATAATTTTTTTTATGTCATTAAATAAAAATAAATATGTAAGATACTAGGGGAAGGGGACCAATAGTTGGGACCCCTAACTTTAAGGTCCCACGTTTTCCATATTACACTACCTCATGCTCTAAAAATTTGTATTTAGGTAGTTTAACATTTTTCAAATTCAAAAATGTCATTTGAGATGAAAATTGACACTTTGGGAAGTCGTATAATGAAGTTTTTGAGGACATGTCAATTTTAAGGAATATTTTTAGTCTGACCAGTTATTGAGACCTAATGGACCAATAATAATTTTAAAATGAACACATTATTTTATCCTTGGATTATAATTTTGACACGTAGGCCACAAATCAAAATACATACGGTTCATAAATATGGAATGAAGTGTCATGTTGTAAGACACATGGTTCATTAATATGGAATAGAGTACCATTTTATAGATGGCTCAGTGAGATTTTTTGCATCGATATGGTAAGTTAATACCACCATGTACATCACCCAATGTCATCTTTCCTTGCATTTTCATGTACCTTCTCCCCTAAATTGGATGGAACTTGCCTAAAAGTTCTTAATAATGCCACATTATACAAAGGAATTTTAGTCAAAAAAATGGAGGGATGAAATCATACACATAGGTGTGTTGCCTATAATTGAACCCACAAAAATGTTTTATTTGTTTTTTATTGGTTATTATTGTTATTGTGCCTACTCTATTCATGTTTTTTACAATGTGCATTCATATCTAAGTAAACATTTATTGGTATGTTAATGGAATGATGTAGCTATTTTTAATAGGTTTTTCATTCATTCTATTGTGTTATTTATTCAATTTAAACTTAAGATCGAAAACATGTGTCTCATTAATGTGGAAGTTACTACCATCATCCACATGGATAGATAGGTTTTTTTCCATTACTATGGTAATTTAAATTACGTGATACCAACATATGTTCTTACTTATTACTATTTTTGCATGGATATTATAGTTATTGTGACTTATATGTTCCTATTTTTTTTCATCTTTTCTGTGTTCATATTTTTTTGGCATGTAGTCACATCTGAGTAATTTTTTACTGCTATGTTAATGAAAGGACATAGTTATTGTTCAAATGTTTTCCATTCACTATGTTGTGTTATTTATTCAATTTCAACTTGAGATGAAAAACACATGGCTCATTAATGTAGAATCCATTGCCATTTTGTACATGGATAGATGAGATTTACTCCATTGTTATGGCAAGTTAATGTTTCCCTATGCACCACTTACAAAAATTCCTGGTTATTTATATTTTCAAATTGATGTTATGGTTAGTTTGCCTTGTATGTTCCTTTTCTAGTTGTATACCTTATACATTCCTAATTTTTGTCATGATTTTTGTGTTTAATTTTTTTTGCATGCCATCACACCTGGATAAATGTTTATTGGTATGTTAATAAAAGTATATTGTTATTGTTCATATGTTTTAGATTCACTCTATTATATTATTTATCAATTTTAACTTAAGATGGAAAACATGTGGCTTATTAATGTGGTAGCCAAAAAAAATTTACACATGGATAGATGGTTTTTTCTCCATTATTGTGGCAATTTAATGTTACCCTACACACCACAAAAATTCTTGGTTATTAATATTTTTGCATTGCTATTATGGTTATTGTGCCTTCTATGTTCATTTTTTCATCAATGAACCACCCAACGCATCATGTTACCTATTTGGGTAGAGTTCATTTCCATCATTATTGGCATTAACATATGATTAATTCATAAATGATATACCTTGCAATGATTGACAACTAGATTATGAGTGTACATCCCCTTTCTTACATTAATATTAAATCTTATCACAACAATCCATAACATAAATTGTAAGACTATTTTATATTGTGTTGATCATGTCATTTAATGTTGCCCATACCTAAACTCATGTTTTCATTCACATGTGACTCCCAATTTTTTGTTATTCTAATGGAAGCATTAGAGGTTTTAATTCATATACCACTAAATGTTATTATCTTTCTATTCAACCTAATTGTTATATGGATGGAAGACTTAACATTTATTGGCACATGTGGATGAAAGCCCTGAAGGATTTCATTCACATAGTAAAAAAAAATATTATCTTTGTATCAAAATTAAAGTTATCATTCACATATCAATTATTGTAATTTTTTTTGCATCAAACCAAATAATTTTTTGATTTCATGTTGTGTGCTTTTTGTGAGTCACACATAATGATTTGGGAAGTAAGGCCAGGGTTTTTTACTCCCTATTTTAGCTATTATGGTGGGCACACTTACAAATACAGACTTAAATCCCTTGGTCAATAATATTTTTTAAATGAACACATTATTATATCATTGGCTTATAATTTTTACAAGCAAGGCACAAATCAAAATAAATATGGGCCATTAATATAAATTGAATGGCCATGTTGAAACATAGGTATGTCTACAAGATTGAATATTTATTGGTATGTGGATGGAAGCCATGAATGTTTCCATTAACATACCAATAAATGTTATTGTATTTATATCAAAATTAATAATTTCATTTACATACTTATAAATTTAGACTAAGACATATCAAATAAAATCCTTTTATGAAATCATATTAGTGTGCATTTCATATGCTTTTGTGATTAAATTATTGAACATTTACTCCTATGTGGATGGAAACCATTGAAGTTAATTATATGATACTATTAATTATTTGTGTTGTGTTATTCATTAAAATGTTTAAATTTAAAAATATTGTTTGCCTTAAGTGTTTTTAATGTATGTTTTTGATATGTTGTTGTGACATGTTGTTGATAGTTTGTCATTGCTAATAGATTTCCATTTTATTGACAATCACTATACTTATGCATTATTATTAAATTATACCAATATTTAATTATTGTAGAGGGTGAATGTTTGATGGGATCCTCAAGTTGCAATTTTTTTGACATACATTATGTTTCTTAGCACAATATATGTTTGTGAAGTTTGGAATGCTCATACATTTTTTTACCCTGAAGTTTGTGAAGTTTACAATGCACAACTCTATATTTATTTTATTGGTTATATGTGTTGTTGATGTTTGTTTTATGTGGGTAATGATGATATATTTCAAATTTAAGAGTGGAGATTAACAATGAGGTGTTCACTTCCCAATGATTTTTTAAAAACTTTCATTAAGCTAATGATCTACTTTTAGGCTAGATGGTAGATATAAAATAAAATTAATCATATTACATAATGCAACTAAATATATTTAATTTCATTACATTTATTGATACACTTCAATACATTAGACATCAAACTAAATACTTTTGATTTTGTTTACAATTTCTTGATGTTCCCTTTTGATTGAGGCCAATATTTTATGCTCCCTCCCTTAACCATTCTACTGGGCTTTCTTGTGTAGGTATAATTAAAACATCCTGGTTGAAACTTAATGTTTCATTTGCATCCCATTGAGTTATTTACTGAATTTTCATTTATATTTGTTATTTGACCTAAAACACATTCAATATTTTTAATGGTTTATCTCTTCGTTAACATCTTCATCAAAAAATTCAAGAAATTTGACTCCTATATTCTTCATTATTGCATTAAAGGTTTTAAAATTGATATGTGCCCTTCATTCCTATATCATTTACAAATTATGCATCCCTTATATCATGCTATTTATTTTTATCCTTTTATTTTCATTAGATGTATCTTCTACTGCACCTTCCTTTGGATTTTGATTCTAATTACAATTTCCTGATGTCCCCTTTTGATTGAGACCAAGACTTGGTACTATTATAGTGTATTTCCCTTCTTCATTAACCTATTCATTATGGAATTAATGGAATTTCACTTCTCTAGTCCTCATTTTTATATGTGGCTATCTTATTCTTTGAATTATTTTCTGTGAACTATAACAATCAACAAATTATATAATTAATTGATAATAGAATGGAAAACATATCAAAATTAGGTATGAGAAAAAATAATATTAATATTGAACATGTGAATGAATAAGAGAACAACATGATATCACAACCATATATGTAAATCAAAGTGACATGATTTCATATAAGGATTTTGTTTGATACATCTGATTCTATATTTACTGGCATGTTAATGAAATTATTAATTTTGATAGAAATATAGTAACATTTATTGGTATGCAAATGGAAACATTAATCACTTCCATTGATAACCTGTAAATATCTAGTCTTACAGACACACTTGTCTTTCAACATGGACCTTCATTTTATATTAATGATCCATATTTATTTTGATTTGTGGCTTACTTGTGAAAATTATAAGCCAATGATATAATAATGTGTTCATTTAAAAAATATTATTGGTCAAAATTTTAAACTAATGGGTTTAAGTTTGTGTTTGAAGGTGTGCCTAACATATTGGTTGAAGGAGGGAGAAATAAACCTTGGCCATACTTCCCCAATAATTATACATGACTCATAAAAATTACACAATGTGAAATCATAAAAAATTTGGTTTCATACAAAAATAATTACATTCCATGATATGTGACTTATAAACTTAATTTTGTTACAAAGACAATAAATTTTACTACTATGTGAATGATAAACTTAATTTTGATACAAATTCAATAATTTATACTGCTATGTGAATGAAATAGTTTGGGGCTTCCATCCACATACCAACAAATGTTAAGCCTTCCATCCACATAATAATTAGGTTAAATATAAAGACTAACATTTAGTTATATGTGAATGAAAACCTTGAGTGCTTCTATTAGAATAATAATAAATATTGAGTTAGATATGAATGAAAACATGGTTTCATGTGTGGGAAACATTTTATTCCTCTAACATGGTGATCATTTTGAATATGGCATGCATGGTGGTATTAAGATGCCACACTAATGGAGAAATGGATAGTAATTTTTCTTGGGCTTGTCAAATGTACTAGTGAGAACATTTTATTATTCATTAGAAGGAACAATCAGAGTTAACCTATAATAAAAGAATTTGTAAAAAAATTCTATTATTATGTGGTGAATTTTATTACTCTTGGTAGTGAATGAAAACCTTCAGGGCTTCCATCAACATACCAATGTTTTATAGGGAAATATAAATGTGACACATATATGAAGCACACAACGACATGATTTATTAAAACATTTAGTTCTTCCATTAAAATACTCACAAATTTAGGTTTAGATTAGAATGAAAGGTAACCAACATTGTGGGTTAAGCTATGGATAATGTTTCATCCCTCTGACATAGAACTTCCTTATATAGTAATGAGATAAGTATCTTCCAAAATGGCCATACAATTTAGAAAAACTATATTGGTTGATTAAAAAAATAACATTTACTACCTTGTGAATGAAAAAAAATAAAACCTTGATGTTTCTTCAATTACAAGAAACACATCTGCGTGAATGATTTCATCCCTCTATTCTAAAAAATGAATTTAATCTATGTAATGCAACATGGTTGATAAATTTTGGGTAGGTTCCATGTATTTTGGGGGAGGAGGAATATGAAAAGGTAGGGAGATATGTTTGTTACTGTAATGTTCCATCTCTCCATTAACATAATAGTACATGAAAGTTTCAAATTTCAAGTATGCTTGATTGAGATAAGCATGGGATTGGAACACAAATGAAATTAACTTACATATACATAAATAAATAAATTATTTTTGATAGTAATAAGCTACTTAAGGGACAAAACCTAAGTAAAAAAAGCCACAAGGGTAGAAAACTAGACCAAAGGCCACAAACAATAAAAATATAGCAAACCAATTACCAAAAAATAGAAAACATAGAAACCCAAGACCAAAAAAAAAACAATAGATTATTTGAACATATCACCCCATTTTTCCTTAAGGAAAGCTATCATTTCCTCCCTAGTTATAGCCTTTCCTTTAATATCCATATCTTCACTTGAATCAACTTACAAGATAGATAGGGTTGTAATAGCATGGTGAAAAAATTTAATGCATAAAGTGGTAAGAATTTTCATTTATTTCTTGAGACAATGAAGTCCATTCTTAACCTCCTCCAATTCCTTCCTAGTCTATCAACAATTATCATAGGATTTGTCTTTGATAGCTTATTCAAAAGGAACCTCCATGCCTTTCATAACATCCTTGTCAGAGTTACAATAGGAGTTATTTAACTCCTTAAACTAACACCCTCCTTTTCTCCACTTTGTTAACAGGAAGGTTTGACTTTAAGGATTTCGACTCAGTCCTCAGGATCATAAGTAGAAGAGTAATTGAAAATTTTCAAAGTAGGGGTCTTTTCACCTATCAACTTGATTGATCTTATAATGATCTATCTTCCATCAATGTTTTCCTTCTTCTCAAAAGCAAGATATTTATGAACATTCAACTTCTCATCTTGTTACTTCTTCTCCACATTCAAATTGAGATGCTTTTCATTTCTAGAAACTTTTCTGCCTTTTTTCTTACCCAAAAATTTAGAAACAAATTGCTCTCTATTGTCACCCTTTATCTTCTTCCCACCTAATAAAGGTGGCATGTTTTTCATCTCACACAATCCTTCTATCATAGTTTGACTAGGGGAACTAGTTAAATCACCCTTTGGGGACAAAGAGGCCATCCCATATAAGTGTAGGGATTTGGAACCTTTTAAAGAGAGGGGATGTTGACCCAAAGAATTTATGACTAGATCCTTGGGTTTTTGTGGAGGATCTATGGGACACAAAGAATCTTTAGGTTTGCAACTAGAGGCTTTGATTTTCAAATGAGAACCAAATTTAACACTCAGAGGAACATTATCCTCCTAGACACTCTCAAGGGATTCCTCAACCAAATGGGTAGAAATAGGTTTAGGGGGGAAAATCTTAAGATGGAATTGATAAAGGCAAAATATTAAGCCTTGATGGAGAGGGATGATAACTATAACTAGGTTACTTTTAGAGGAACTCTTGGCGATTTTAATAGACAACTCAAGCAAAAGAACTAGGTAATATGCAAAATTTACTAGTAGCATATGAAAAAAATGATTGAGAAAATAAAATAGATAATGATAATAGCATTTAAATCTTCCTTTTAGCATAATTTATTTCATGATGAGGAAATAGACCTTATCCTAGGGATAAATAAGGATTTCCTTGTCAAAACCTCCTTGCAGCTAGATCAGAGACTCAACTTCCTTGAAGAATTTCCTCATACCCTCTGGGTCCTATAATTTAGTTAGCTTTTTTAGCCTTTGACCTTCATAACATAGGCTTATGGCCTTAACAATTGACTCCTCATTGACATCGAACTGGATACCTCTAAATTGAACCATTTGATTTCCATCCCATGAAGCATCAAATTAGGTAGATAGGTTTTTATCAAAGCCATTTAGGCATTATAAGAAGTGAAAAATACCTCCTTCATATCATATACTCCATAGCATTTTGTTTGCTTTGAATTTAGCATAGGGCTGAGGCTCTTTTCTTATTTTATCCTATCTTATGATTAAAATCTTTTTGTGAATGAAGAGAGGATTGATACAAGCAATATCCAACACCCAATACATAAAGAAGTAGAAGTTTCTTGATAGGAAGGTGTAGTTGTGATTGATTAACCCACACTTATTCATATACATCAAAAAATAATTGCTAAATTCATAAAACTCATGTAGAGTAATCATAAGAGAAAACACCTCAAGGAAGTGGTGCTGCCTCCTATGAAATCCAGGTGAATGCCTCAAGATTTCAACAAAATGATTACCATTAAGGTGGATTTTCCCATCATTCAAATTGTAATGTTGCATATTTTTTTCCATATAAATGACAACCTCGATAGGCTTCTCTAAGAGGAAGCTATATATCATGAGTCCCCATATTAGAATATATTTTAAAAGATATTCTAACTAATAATGAATTAAAAAGGTCATTTATTAAAATAGGGGTGAACATCTAATTGGAGGAAGTCTTTAACATAGGTTGGTAGATTGTTTGGGACCCTCCAACATCTAAGAGGGTAAATATTTCCTCTTAGATTGGCCATAGCATTAACTACTTGATGACCTTCTCTGTAAATATGATTTGATTCAACTTCCTCAAAACCAAGAAGAAGTCTCCTCATATCTTGTATGATGTCTTCAGTCTTCCATCCCACTTTAGCTTCTTTTTAAATAACATCAATGATAACTTTAAAATCTCCTTCAATTGATAATTTTTTAGTTTCTATTGTGAGAGCCACTTTGAGACCAAAAATTAGGGCCATGGCTTTATCCAAATTATTATAATTTTCACTTAACCCATTAGTATAAGCTACAAAAATCTCTCCCTTATCAAATCTTAGAACACCTCCCCCACTTTCTTGACCTAGGTTGCCATTGGTAGCCCCATCAAAATTGAGCTTCATCCAACCCTTAGAAGGGGGAGTCCAAGTAACAAAAGTATGAATAATCCTCTTAAAATTATCAAAATTTCAAACCTAAATGGGGATACTCCACCAATTGATTATGCTTTCTTCCAACTTGTTAGGAGGAAATTCTACAGTTTTCAAATTACTACAAGAAATGCTTTCCTAGAGAAATTTAGAAAATTTATGGTAAACCTCCTTAAGATATCTTTCTTTGTCTCTAAAGATGCTATTGTTATGATCTTTCTATATTTCCCATGTCAGGATAGGGGGAATCTATGCCCAAATATCCTTACATAAATGATGAATAAAAGGGGATAACCAACCTCTAATGATATTTGAAATGTCTTGGTTCATGCACCAATAAACCCCTAAATTATGAAAAACCATGCTCCAAACCTCCCAAGAGAATTCAAAATGACATAAGAGGTGGGACATAGATTCTTATTCTTTCTTACATAGAATGCAATGGTTAGGGATTTGAAATCCTTTGAGACAAAGACTATCTATAGTAAGGATGTTATTATAAGTGGTAATCCACAAAAAATTGTTGATTTTGGGAATAATGTTGTGATTGCAAACCTTTCCCTAGAAATTTGAGTCCTCATTAAATTCAAGGATTAGATTATAAGAAGATTTGAATGTAAGTATTCCCCTTTTATCTTAGAACTAAAGTAGTTTATCCCTTGAGTGAAATATTAGAATTCTATAATTGTAGAGAATGGCTTGTAATTAATTTGCTATTGGGAGAAGGTCATTGTTATCCTGAGAGTAGTCTAACATCTATTTCCATTCATTATAGCTAAGTAAAACATAATCCATCACTAATCTCTCAAAATGATTAATGGAACTATCTGCTAGTCTATAAAAATTGGGAATCTTGTTAAGGGGAATGCCTTTCAGCCAACAATCCTCTTAGAACATATTGTTTCTACCACCCCATAATTTCTATTTTATACCTTGATGTAGAAGGGTTTTTATTTTCAATACATTATTCCAAATCACTGATCCTCTAGGGATGCCCTGAATCTAAAGAAAAGATTCAAGGTTGTAATTTGATAAGTACTTATCTCAAATTATAGTACTCCACTCTTTAGAGCTACTCATGAAATTACATCTGATTTTGGCCATGAGGGTTCTATTGATTAGATGAATTTTACAAATTCTAAGACCATCTTGAAGTTTAGGTTTACAAAATTTATCCCAACTGATGAGGGCCATTCTTTTTTTTCCTCCACGCGTATCCATAGAAATTTCCTCTAAATTCTTTCAAAATTTTTAGAGATATATGTAGGGATTTTGAGAAGGGAAAGGAAATAAATCAAAATTCCTTGAAGGGAGGCCTTCAAAAGTTAAAATTTTCCTACTTGACTCAGTAAATTTCCTCTCCATCATGCCAATTTATTTTGAATTCTTTCAAGAATAGAATTCCAATATAAGGGGGTGACATCTTTAACCACTAAAGGAAAGCCTAAATATGTGCCTATAATATCACTGCTTGAATAGTCAATTATTCTCAAGATTTTATGGTGAATAACTAAAGATGTGTTGAAAAAGTATACCAAGATCTTGTCAAAGTTAATACATTATCTGAAAGAAACTTTATAATCTTTTAGATATTTCTTCCATTTCCTAGCTTTAAACACTGAGCCTTCTCCAAAGAGGACAGTGTCATCAACAAATTATTGTATGGCATTAGGATCCAATGTTGTAGTAGGTTTTATACCTTTGATTTCTTGAGATCTTAACATATTCATGAAAATTATACTAAGAACTTCCACATTGAGAATGAATAGATAGGGGGATAATGGGTCCCCTTATCTAAGCACCCTTATTGCATTAAAGAAACCCCTAGAAACCCCATTCATGAGAATATACTACCTGGCAATAGTGACACAAGATTCTATGAGTCGTAATACTTTATCTTGAAAAACCATTTTTTCCTCTATTTTGAAAAGAAAGTTCCAATCCACTCTATCATAATCCTTAGAGATGTGTAATTTGACTCCCATCCCTAGAAATTTATTTCTCTCCATAGAATGGATTTATTCATGATTATTTATAATAGCATCCAAAATTTGTCTACTCAAAACAAAACATTTTTGAATTTTACTGATTAAACCATCTAGAATTGGCTGAAGTCTACAAACCAAAATTATAGAGAATATCTTGTAAACAATGTTACAAAGGCTTATAGGCCTAAAGTATCCCATATAAATCAAATCCAATTTCTTAAGAACTAATGCTATCAAGGTATGGTTCAATTATTTTAACAAATTTCTAGTCCTAAAGAAATATGAAGCTACCTTAGTAACATCACACCCCATAATATCCCAGAATACTTGGAAGAAGGTTGGGGAAAACCATCTAGACTTGGGGCCTTATAATCCCCCATTAAATAGAGGCATGATTTAACCTCCTCTTCAGTAACAATTTTTGTTAGGGATTTATTATCTTCATCATTCAACCGAGTAGGGATAATATCTAATAATTCTTGATGCTCCATTCTATCTTGAGTTGCAAGGAAATTCTAAAAGTACTTGATAGCCACTTGTCCCATTTGATAATCCAACTAGATCAAGGTTCCATTCTTATTCATCAGTTTATTTATATTATTCCTCTTTCTATGTCTCATAGTAGATTGATGGAAGAAGGTAGTGTTCCTATCCCCTTCCTTAAGCCATCACACTCTTGATTTCTACTTCAAAAAAAAATCCTCTTTTTTTAGTAAGTCACTCCATTCCTTTCTCAAATTTTCCTCTTACTCAACCAAATAATTATTGAAGTTTCCATTATCCATATTCTATTGAATGTCAATTAGGTTATCAGATATCATTATTTTATTCTCGAAAATATTTCTAAAAGTGCATCTATTCCAACCTTAGTCTTTATTTTTAACCAAGTTTAATTTAACTGCCAACCTATACATAGGGGAACCTTGAATAGTAATGTTCCACTAACTGGCTAGTAGGTCTATAAAACCTAGGTGTTAGATCCATATGCATTCAAATATAAATGGGAAAGGACCCTTAATTTTATTGTCCTTCCAAGATAAAAGGAGAGGGTTGTGGTCTGAGGTTGTCCTAAGGAGAGCTTCCAAGTTATAAGCATTACTATAATCCCAATTGGGTAATACTAACACTCTGTCAAGTCTGAATTGTATTAACTTCTCTCCTCTCCTTCTATTAGACCAAGTAAATATTTATCCCTAAAGATTAATATCGATGAGACCCATTCTATTCAAAAACATAGCTAAATAACTCATGTTATTAGTATAGTATAAAATGCCACCAACCTTTTTTGAGGGGTAAAGTGGTGTATTAAAATCACCTGCAAGCATCCAAAAATCCTCTTTGTTGCTTTCAATCCTATTAGAGATTATGCTCCATAATTACTTCCTTGTATTTATTTGATTAGGAGCATAGATATTGATAATATTCTAAGAATTATTATGAGTTTCCATCTTAGTACTAAGACTATTATTACATCTAGATGTGAGACTTCCTTTTACACTATTACTATTCCACATAGTGACAATAACTCCTAAAGCTCTAGAGACATCAATTATACAATACTTGGCATTAGGCCATAACTCTTTGGAAATAAGCTAAAAACCTTCAATATTCATATTTACTTCTTGCAGTAAAAGGACATCAATTTTATTATCATAAAAGCAATTCTTGATAAGGAATCACTTTTGAGGGCTATTAATACCTCTAACATTCCAAGATAATATCTTCATTTATTTTGGGATTTTCTAGAACCAATCTCTAGAGTCTTATGCTTACCCAAGGCAATGTCCTTATTGACATCCTTCTATTTGGTTTCTCATAGAATAGGTATACCACTTTTAGGGTCAACATCCACATCAGTGGTTTTCCTTCCTTATCCTTTACCTTTCTTCTTAGATGTGGTCCATCCTTCAAAATCTAAGTTTTTAACATTCTTTCTAGAGCCTTTTCCTAGGGAAATTTTAAGGAATTTGTTCTTCAATTAAGTAAAGCCTTTTCCCTCTTCTTTGGAATAGTTTGAAATTATTTTGTCACTTCTTTTTTCCACATTGGTTAATTTGGACGTTCTTAGACTTGGCTCAACACTATATTCATTCTCTTAGTGAATCTCTCCCTATAGATTTTGAGAAGAGGGGGTTTTAGAGTCAAACTATCCAACATGGTTATTATCCTTTTTACTAGGTTCTCCTAGAATTAGATTATAGGATTTGTGTTCTGACACTGTATAGATTATTTCTTCCCTTTCAGTCTAGCTTATAATTCCTTTAATGATGTATTCACTACCATTATCAACATTGTGCAATTTGGACCTTCATAAAATCTGATCCACACTATTTTTTATCTCCAAACGAACCTCTCCCTCTCCTTGGGTTAGTAAAGAGGGTGTATCTATTTCGAACTGTCCAACCATAAGATTGTCTAGCCTAGTCTCTATTACAGGGGTTTTAAAAGATTCCTTCCTAGTGTTGGGAGTCTCATAATTTTTCTCCTCATAGATCAACAAGCCTCTATTGTCTTTCCCAACTATTTCAACCTTATTCTCCTTCTGAGGAGTACTAATAATGTTAAGAATATCCTCTTTAAAAGGGTAGTCCTCATCTTCTCCATTTGTTTGGCTTTGTGATATGATAAAGTTTTATTCTTAAATTTACATTAAATAAAAAAGTTTCCTTTCCTATTACAATTATGGTAAAAAACTATAGCATTTTCATACTAAATCGGTTGTGTCCATTTGTCAAATTTTGACTCTAACATGATAAAATTAGGCAGAGTTTTGTTAATGTCAACATTAACATAGAAATGAGAAAAAACTAACCTAGATTTATTCTTGGTAGTATTGTCTAGAGCAATGAAGTGACCAAAGATATTTGCTGTCCAAGTGATGACTTCCTCGTCCCAATATTCAAATGGGAGACGTAGAAGTCTCACCCAAATTGGGGTTATTTTATTTAAATTCATAGCCACATCAAACCCTAGTTTCCATTTATAGAGAGAGAGGATATGCATTCCATACATCCAAGGTCCTCCTACCAGGACTTGGGATAGATCTTCCCTAGTCATAAAATTGAATAAGAACATCCCCTAACTATAGCACTAACTGAGACACTACCTTTCAATTTACATTTAGTGATGACCCATCTTCTCACTAGATTAATATTGGGTCTAAATTCAAAAACCTCCCCACTAGAGCATGATCTATTGAAGAAACAATTATTTCCATCATTGGATTAGGGAGCTTAAGTGAACCATCTACTGACTCCAAATGCAATGGGTCAATATTTTGACTTTCACAAATCTTGTCTCCCAAGAGGGCATTCTTTCAAGCATTGTGAATTGACTTGTCCCCCCATGTCATGAGCTTAGGATAGCCACCCATGATATTATATGGGCTGTCCATTACCAATGAGGAAAAGGAAGAAGATCTAGGAGGACCCCCTAAGTCTCCAATATCCATATCCAAATTTAAAATTCTCATAGGCAGGAAAATGTAGACTAGAGTGCTATAGTTGATTTCATTTACTTAGTACATTCTATTGTTAAAAACCTATAAAAACATATTCTTCAATTAAAATCAAATTAAGTAAACTATTTTATATATTTATGAAAATGATAAATGTCATCTTAGTTCACTCAATTTACAATTATGATAGGTACTATCTACTATGGGGCCCTTGATTAAATATACCTTCAATGATTTTTTTGCTTTTGAAAATTGCTTTGTTAGGGTTTTAACACCCATTATTATTGATGTATGTTGTCTCTTCCTTAAGTTTCATGCCACGTTATTGATAAATGTTATACTTTGAATAATTATATATAACATTTATTTTTGAACATGTTTTGATTATTTTAATGTGCATGATGATTCAATTTATTTAATTATATCTTTAATGATTTTGCTTCATTTTGAAAAGTGCTCACTATGGTTTTAACACTACCACCATTGAATTTTTTATGTATATTTATTAATATTCACATCATATTTTTTTAAAACTATAAGATTTTTATTTGGTCTTTGCATTGATTATTGTACTTTAGGTAGTTTTTCCTTTGAAAACCTTTCACTTATATAATGGTGTCTCACATGACTAGTTTAATTATTGAAACTGTGAATATGGATAATGAAGTTTTTGGACATGGTGCCCCTAGTAATTTTTTTTTGAAGTTCACTTGAAATTATCACAAGGATAATGATTCATCCCCTAATATTATTTTGCTTTTTATTTAATTTGTTAGTGCATGTAAATGGTTATATAAATTCACTTTAATAGGGATTTTTGTCATGAAAATTCCCTTTGAAAGTGTGATAAATGTTTGGGTGTAAGCTACATATACCCCTTATGGTATTAATTGGACATTTTCCAAAACATGACCAAATGTTTTTTTATTTCAATTCTTTGATCCCCAACAAGCCTTTGTTATTTTCTTGTTTTGTCCTCATAGACCCTATAATTTGTTATCTTTGAATAGTAACCAAGTAAAAATTAATTATTACTCATAGTTGGTAGTGACACTATTTGGTGTGATTGTCTTTCATTTTTTCTAAATCATGATCCTAAGTGTGAAGTAATTACCTTTACTTCTCCAAAAGGGTAGTCACATTCTATGGATCATAGATTTGAAACCTCAAACTAGGATTTATGGGGTTTATTAAATGTTAAGAATTATTATTTTGGCATAATTAATATTTATGCTTTTAATTATGTGGTTGAAAGGTCTATCCTTAAGAGATGGCTAGATTATTTTTTTAATATGTGAATTAGATACTTTGCAGTGAATTTAATGTGGTTGAGTTGGTATTTGACAAGCTTAATTAACCCATGATTCATTGGACAATAAGTGATCAAGAGGTTTGGCATTATATGCATAGTGAATTTGGGTTTTATGACCCCTAATTATACATACCATCTAATTATTACCTCTTGGTACACATGGTCAAATTTATGCCATGGAGAATGTATAATGATGGCTGTAAGTGGAGGAGGGAGTGGCGGCCCGTCGACAAGCCCCAGGCAGGATGGAGCGGCACCTAAGGAGAGCTCCCTTGGGCAGGAAGGGTTTTACTCTGGTGAGCGCTCAAAACTAAGCAAAGTGAATGGATGTTTGTTGAGAAGCTAGGATCAACCAGTTTTGGTCATTCCCCAAGAGGTAGTTTAGGAAGATGTTGAGTATCTGTCTTCACATACCTTGATTTGCAAATTTCTAGGCATTCAGATCCCTTTGATGGCTTTGGAAGCCTAGATTCATCGCTCTTGGTCAATTGAAGGGGATTTTGACATTATGTTGGCAGGAAATAGCTATTTTTTGGTGAGTTTTTCTTCTGTGGTGGATTAAAATCATATTTTTGAGGGGGGTCCCTACTTCTATGAGTGGGTGGGACTGTTTCTTAAACCTTGGCATGTGGGGTTTAATTCGACTGAGGAACTACTAGCCTGTGTTCTAGTCTGGGTTCATCTTCCATGGCTTCCATTGGAATTTTAGCATGAGGACATCCTTAGACAGATAGCAGCTATGCTGGGAACACTAACAACTATTGCTCATCAATCAGTGGACAAAAATATCATTTCTTATGCATGCATTTGTGTTGACATGGATTTAAACAACCCTCTGCCAGATTTTATAGAGATTTGTATGGGCTCCTTGTCATGGATACAATAGATTGATTATGAGTCCAATCCTTTCAGGTGAAAAATATGCCATGTATATGGGCACTTACATCGTCAATGCCCTCAGGCTGTCAAAGATAGAGGAATAGGACCTGATTCTTTAGTGCCAAATACAGCTTATGCTGGTAAGGGGATTGGGTGTTCGGTTCTGACTAAAAATGCAAAAATCCAACTTGATAGGATGGGTAAGGGTGAAAATTCAAATAATGCAAGCTTGGCACAAGGATTAGCAGACCAAAATAATGATGGACTGGATGGTTTTATACTAGTGAGAAGATGTGGGAGAGGCCATGGACAAAAGCGAGGGAATGCTGATAGGTAGGTTGATATGGGGTTTAACAGGTTTGAGGCACTCGATTGTATGGCCATTAAAGATGGCATTTCGATGGAGGACCAGGGAGAATATTTGGAGCAACATAAGAAAATTTTAGAACTTAATGAAGTTTAAGATATGATGGTTCAAGCACCTTTAGAAACTTCTCTGAGACTGGAGGAAGGAATGCTTGAGGCTTCGAGTGAGCTGAAAGAGAAGGAAGTTAGATGGGTAGATTTGGTTAAGGACGTGGATGCTGGTAAAAAAGAAAAAGGAGCTGCCATGGCACTTGGGTTAATGCAGAAACAATTCAAGAAGGTCACCTCTTTTGCTCCTTCCAAAGTTGGGTGAAGAAAGGACCAAGATAGAATCAAAATTATAGGTGATTTATTGGTGGAATCAGGGGTTGTTAAAACCCTAGATGAACATTTCCCCCAATCTAATCAATGATAGTCTTATCATGGAATGTAAGGGGTTTGAATAACTCCCCCAAACAAAAAGCTTTGCATAGATTGGTGTGGGATCACTCTTCGAATATTTTTTGTATTTAAGAGACTAAACTATTGGTTGAATCACTGAATGCTTGTATGCCAAACATCTGGTCTATTGGCCAATGGCAATGTGTAGGTGCTCGGGGAAGCTCAAGAGGGCTAGCCATGGGGTGGGACTTGAGGAAAATTTTGCCACTTCACTAGATTTCCAACATATCAGCTCTGTCAATGGTGGCATCTTCTCTTGAAACTGGTGAACTATGTTTGGTTACCATAGTATATGCACTTATGGATATTGACAGACAACTTCAGCTTTGGGAACATATCCACTATATCTAAAAGTGTCATCCATTTTTGTCGTGGATAGTTGCTAGTGATTTTAATGCAGTGCTAAGCTTAGAGGAGAAAAGAGGAGGGCTGAATCAGTAAGGCCCCTCTTCTGAATGTCTTCACCATAATGTTGAAGTACTGCACCTTTCTGATGTTAGGCCTTCAAATGGGTTGTTCACATGGAGTAACAAAAGATCATGTAATGCTGCCATCTCTAAATGCCTTGATAGATTTCTTGTTTCTTGTTTTTGGTAGTCTAGTGCTATTTCTCTCAACTCTAAAATCTTGGACTGGAGAGGTTTTGATCACTGGCCTATCAAGCTGTCCATTAGTCAGATTGATGGGCCCAAAAAATCCCCATTTAAGTTTTAATTGATGTGGTTATGGGATCCATCTCTCCAAGATTTCATTGGTCAGTGGTGGAGACAGGGAGGTCTGGCATATGGAACAACTATGTATTCTTTCCTTAAAAAGCTTTAGTATGTTAAAAGGAAGTTGCAGATCTAGAATATAAATTATTTTGGGAATTTACATTGTATGAAGAAGAAGGCGCATGATTAGTTAGATGGGATAACTAGGAAAATAAGAGATTGTGGTATCACAGAAGCCCTTCGCTTGGAGGAAGCTAGAGCTGCAAATGCCTTAATAGAGTGGGAACTTTGAGAAGAGATCTATTGGAAATAGAAGGCCCGTATTGATTGGCTCCAAGAGGGGGATAAGAACACGGGCCTTTTCCATAATTCAGTGCAAGCGTGGCGCAATAGGAACTTTATTACTTCTCTTGTTATGTAGGATGGGACTTGTCTAACCTCTTCTCAAGCTATTAATAGGGAAGCTATCTGGTACTTTTTAGAACTCTTTACCAGTGACCCATTGCCAGATGAAGAGGCAAAAATTATATGGGATCCTTGTCATGGATACAATAGATTGATTATGAGTCCATTCCTTTCAGGGGCAAAATATGCCATGTATATGGGCACTTGCATCATCAATGCCCTCAGGCTATCAAAGATAGAGGAACAGGACCTGATTCTTTAGTGCCAAATATAGCTTATGCTGGTAAGGGGATTGGGCGTTCGGTTCTGACTAAAAATGCAAAAATCCAACTTGATAGGATGGGTAAGGGTGAAAATTCAAACAATGCAAGCTTGGCACAAGGATCAGCAGACCAAAATAATGATGGATTGGATGGTTTTATACTAGTGAGAAGATGCGAGAGAGGCTGTGGACAAAAGCGAGGGAATGCTGATAGGTAGGTTGATATGGGGTTTAACAGGTTTGAGGCCCTCAATTGTATGGCCATTAAAGATGGCATTCTGATGGAGGACTAGGGAGAAGATTTGGAGCAACATAAGCAAATTTTAGAACTTAATGAAGTTTAAGATATGATGGTTCAAGCGCCTTTAGAAACTTCTCTGAGACTGGAGGAAGGAATGCTTGAGGCTTCAAGTGAGCTGAAAGAGAAGGAAGTTAGATGGGCAGATTTGGTTAAGGACGTGGATTCTGGTAAAAACTAAAAAGGACCTGCCATGGCACTTGGGTTAATGCAAAAATAATTCAAGGTCACCTCTTCTACTCCTTCCAAAGTTGGGTGAAGAAAGGACCAAGATAGAATCAAAATTACAGGTGATTTATTGGTGGAATCAGGGGTTGTTAAAACCCTGGATGAGCATTTCCCCCAATCCAATCAATGATAGTCTTATCATGGAATGTAAGGGGTTTGAATAGCTCCCCCAGACAAAAAGCTTTGCGTAGATTGGTGTGGGATCACTCTTTGAATATTTTCTGTATTCAAGAGACTAAACTATCAGTTTAATCACTGAATGCTTGTATGCCAAACATTTGGTCTATTGGCCAATGGCAATGTGTAGGTGCTCGGGGAAGCTCAAGAGGGCTAGCCATGGGGTGGGACTTGAGGAAAATTTTGCCACTTCACTGTATTTCTAGCATATCAGCTCTGTTAGTGGTGACATCTTCTCTTGAAACTGGTGAACTATGTCTGGTTACCATAGTATATGCACCTATGGATATTGACAGACAACTTCAACTTTGGGAACATATCCACTATATCTGAAAGTGTCATCCATTTTTGTCGTGGATAGTTCTTGGTGATTTTAATGCAGTGCTGAGCTTGGAGGAGAAAAGAGGAGGGCTGGATCGGTTAGGCCCCTCTTCTGAACGTCTTCACCATAATGTTGAAGTATTACACCTTTCTGATGTTAGGCCTTCAAATGGGTTGTTCACATGGAGTAACAGAAGATCAGGTTATGCTGCCATCTCTAAACACCTTGATAGATTTCTTGTTTCTTGTTTTTGGTAGTCTAGTGCTATTTCTCTCAACTCTAAAATCTTGGACTGGAGAGGTTCTGATCACTAGCCTATCAAGCTGTCCATTAGTCAGATTGATGGGCCCAAAAAATCCCCATTTAAGTTTTAGTTGATGTGGTTGTGGGATCCATCTCTCCAGGATTTCATTGGTCAATGGTGGAGACAGGGAGGTCCGACATATGGAACAACTATGTATTATTTCCTTAAAAAGCTTCAGTATGTTAAAAGGAAGTTATAAATCTAGAATATAAATTATTTTGGGAATTTACATTGTATGAAGAAGAAGGTGCAGGATCAGTTAGATGGGATAACTAGGCAAATAAGAGATTGTGGTATCACGAAAGCCCTTCGCTTGGAGGAAGCTAGAGCTACAAATGCCTTAGCAGAGTGGGAACTTCAAGAAGAGATCTATTGGAAATAGAAGGCCCGTATTGATTGGCTCTAAGAGGGGGATAAGAACACGGCCTTTTTCCATAATTCAGTGCAAGTGTGGCGCAATAGGAACTTTATTACTTCTCTTGTTATGTAGGATGGGACTTGTCTAACCTCTTCCTAAGCTATTAACAGGGAAGCTTTCTGGTACTTTTCAAAACTCTTTACCAGTGACCCATTGCCAGATGAAGAGGCAAAAAATATTGTTTTATCTTGCATTCCTTCATTGGTGAATGAGGGAATGAATGAGTGCCTTATGCGGCCAATTGGTATGGCAGAAGTGGAAGAGGCAGTGTTCAGTATGAAGAGAGGTAAAGCCCCTGGGCCTGACGGGTTCTCGACTGAATTCTTCTAAGACTTCTGGGATATCATCAAGCGGGATTTGATGGATGTGATTCATGAATCTTATTCCAGCAAAGAAATGCTCAGAGCATTGAATGTTACGTTTCTAGCTCTAATTCTGAAGAAGGAGCAGGCAGATAAGTTGGAGTTGTATAGGCCCATTGTGCTTTGCAATGTGATCTACAAAATCATTACTAAGCTTATTGTGTAGAGGTTGAAAGGGCTTCTCCACAGCCTTATATCAAAGGAATAAGGGGGCTTTGTGGCAAGAAAATAGATCTTGGATGGAGTGGTGGTTGCTTCAGAAGCTATTCACTCTATGAGTACATCTTAGGAGAGGGCTATGTTTATTAAGCTAGACCTGGCCAAAGCTTATGACAGAGTTAGCTAGAGATTCATGAGCAAAATCCTTTTGGCATTTGGCTTAAATTAGGATTGGATTAGGTGGGTGTTAAGTTGTGTTACTAAGCCTTCCTTTTTGGTTCTAATTAATGGTGCACCTTCAGAGCTTTTTGGTGCCTCTAGAGGCCTTCGTCAAGGGGATCCACTTTCTCCATACCTATTTATCATTATGGCTGAGGGACTTGGACGACTCTTCAAATTTCAGGTCTCTCAGAATGCTCTACATGGCTAGAAATGGGGGAATGGGATAACTACCCTGACTCATCTCCAATTTGTTGATGATACTATCCTAGCTAGGAAAGCTCAGATTCAGGAAGCGTAAGCATTTTGACTCACCCTGGATAATTATTTGGAGGCTTCTGGACAAAAGATTAATGATCATAAGTCCTCTATTTTCTTTTTCAACACTCCTGAGTCTATTCAGAGAAGGATTGCTGCCATATTGAGGTTTCAGATCCAAACACTTTTGGTGATTTATTTAGGTGTTCCTATCATGGTGGGAAGGCAGCCCAGGCTATTCTGGCAGAATGTTTTGGACAAACTCAGGTAGAAAGTGAGTCATTGGACTCACAGGTGGTTATCTATAGCTAGTAGAGTGATTCTTCTACAATCAGTTATTTAGGCATTGCCCATATATCATAGCATTGTTTAGATAGCTCTAACATACTTTCTAAAGGAATATGATGCCCTTTCTAGGAAGTTTCTTTAGAGCAGAAATCTACAGAATACTAAATGGAGTCTTATCAATTGGTCTACGGTGTGTAGACCCAAGTAGGAAGGAGGCCTTGGATTGTACTTGGCTATTTTGGCCAGCCAAGCTCTTGCTGCCAAGCTATATTGGAGATGGTACTCTAATAAATCTTCCTTGTGGGCCAAAATTCTAACAGTCAAGTAATTTTTGGGCATTGAGCCCCAGGATATATCTAGATTCCCTCTTGAGGGAAGAGGGTCGATGGTGTGGAGTACCCTTAAGCTTGGAACTCAGCTAGTGAAACATAGCCTCTTCTAGGTGTGTAATAGTGGGACAAATGCCTTCTTCTAGGAGGACTCCTGGGATGGTGTGCCACCTTTATTATATTCACATCCACATTTGTAGCGTCTAGTTGATGCCTTTCATTCTGCTAGATGGAACATAGTGATGCATTACAAAGAAGCTTTTAACATGGGTAAGAATATTGGATACAGGTGTAAAAATTCCTCTGATTGGCTACTGGGAGGTTCGAAAGAGGATAGGAGAGAATTAACCCAAATCCTGGAGTCTAGAGGATGTAGCTCATTGCAAGGGAGAGATGTTCTTACCTGGGGTGGGGATGCTACAGGGTAGTATTTAGTGTCTTAAGGATATATAACTTTGACTAAGCAATTCTTTGATAGGGAAAAATTCTTATGGGGGAAGAACATCTGGAACAAGATTTCTTGGCCCAAATGCAATTTTTTTCTTTGGCTTCTTGCGCACAACAAGTGTCTCACCTGGGACAATCTTTGCAAGCATGGATTTTAGGGACCATCTATTTGTGTTTTGTGGCATAATAGTGAGGAGATAGGGTCTCATCTATTCTTCTAATGTTCATTTTCTAAGCAGGTCTGGCACCTGTGGTGGAGTGCCTAGGGCTCTCCTTGCTGGCATGCCTCTTCTTTGATAGAATTATGGAATTGACTTGGTCATACACCAACAAAGAGCTCCCTATTGCAAAATGCCTGGGTTGTTGGACCCTCTTTCATTTTATGGAACCTATGGCTGGAAAGAAATAGATGAATCTTTAGTGGCGTGTAGCTTGAACTGAGACTTCTGTGGACAAAAATTGTAAGTTCGCTACAAGAAAATCTATAAGTTAAATGCACAGGTGGAAGCGACTTGGATCTTGAAGTGGCTAGCTTATGTAAGTGCCTGGGGTTGGTCTTGCCCATGAATTGTGATCCTATAGTGAACAGAGGGGTGGGGTATGGAAAAAGTCAGTAGGCACGTCCGGTTAATAAGACAGGCCATTGGACTCAACCTGGGGATGGAGTCATAAAAATAAATACCGATGGCTCCTCACAGGGGAACCCAGGGGAGGATGGAATAGGTAGAATCAGTTGGGATAGCTCTGGGAGCATCCAATTTCTTTTTTCGATCTACAAAAGCTGTCATACAAATAATCTTATGGAAGTTGTGGTGATCTTGGAGGCAGTGAAATCTTATTATCAACGAGGCTGCCATAATATTATTTGCAAATCGGATTCGCAAGTGGTGATTAATTTGTTGAATAATTGTAATACTAGTAAAGTGGATTGGCATTTAAATGTTATTATTCAGTAGATTAGGCAATTAAGTGATTCCCTAAATTTGATTTCTTTCAAACACATTCCTCGAGAATGGAATGGTGTTGTGGACTGCCTTGCTAAGTGGGCTTTGGAGAATGGATCATCTTGGAGCATTACTAATCAGAGAATGCTCCCTATGAGTTTGTATCAGGAACTAGTTCATTTGGTGGACTAGGAGAAATATTTGTAACTGTTGTTTTTGTTTCATGATTAATAAAGTTTTACCCCCTTCTTAGTTAAAAAAAATTATGCCATGGAGCTTAAAGAGTCCTTAATCAGCTTGACAAGGCCATGATATCTACTTAATCATGTTTCTCATATTCAAACTTATTTTCATTACCAATAGAGGATTTTATAGATATTTTCCTTTATATTTGTTGATCCTATTTTATATTGAATGACATTCCAGTTAACCTAATGTTCAAAATATGAAATTTTTACATGATACCACCTTACTTAATTATGACCTCACTTTGGCTCACATCCAGTGGGTCTAGAAAATTGTACCATGATTGATAGGAAAATATATTTGAGTCAATTGGTGGTTTGATTCCATCACTCATAAAACTTGTTTCCTTTGCATATATGGTCACCAAATAACACACATCCATTATAAATAATACTCTACCAAAATCTCTAAGTTAAGCCATGTTATATCCACATTAGATCCATCTCCCTCTAAATAATATCTACAATTTAAAGCTGTATCATTGAGGCTTCACATTCATATTGAAAATTCTTATGATACCATGTGTGAAAATGTCAAGGTCATGTTACATCAACTTAAGTTAAGAAACAAAGTTTCAAAGGAAATTTTCCAAATTCACAAATCCAAACACTCAGTACAACAAATTAAAATCATTAAAGAAACTAGTCAGTGACTTACATAATTTCCCACCATGGTCCAAACCTCCATCCAAAATCATTCACATGATTTTAAATTTTAGGAATTTTATCCTCAACATGAAAAAACACTCAAAAAATGTGTTTTTTCAGTCCCTTACAAGTTATTTCATTCTAAACAAGTAGCATGTGATAGGTTTCTCACTATTGAAGACTTGCACAAAGTTCTCATGCATATAGCCAATGAGAAAGTTCCTTAGTATGAGGTTATTGTTAATAATTTTGACCTCATAGGTCAAATTGTCACCGTACCACTTGAAAATTTTATTTTTAGGACATGGTGTACCTATTCATGCATAAAAATATCCAATGGATACATTTTGTAGTAGTTTCATCAGGCTTCTCAAGTGATTTGGCAGTTTTAGTGCTAAAAAGGCCTATTTTGAGGCTATCCATAAAGTTATTCAACGTGAAATTTATCTTCAAGAATTTAAAGGACATTATTTTTCCATTAAAAAGTCAAATCAATGGTTTTGAATATGTTTTAGGTGAGAAAATGTAGAAAACTAACTTATCTCCCATATCGACCTCCTTGGTAGCTCTAGGAAGGCCATCAATTTTTGCTTAGTACATGCAAGAGAGAGAGAGAAAGAGAGTAAATTAAAAATATATGATAAATTATAGGGATAATAATTAAATTAAATTTAGTTTCATTGGTTTTTATATTCATCCCCCATATTAATGAACAATCACTAAGAGTGCAGGGGGGTCTAAATGGCCCATTCATCAAGACAAGGTCCAAGTTTTGCTCTGTTTCTTTGCTTCAAGATTAAATTGGGAAAAATGGTTATATTTAGGTTATTTTTGGGTAAAATAAGACCTCTTACATGTATATTAATTAGGTAACTCCTTCCAAGAAGGTACATATGGCACAAAATTAGTTTCCTATATTGTCTTTGTGAATGGTCTATTTGATCATTCTTGGAACATGATTTGAGTTGTCAAGCAAGTGTATTCATATTTATGGGTTGAAAAGTTAATTATTTATTCATTTCACACCACATTCATCCAATCAAAATATCATATATATATCCATCTTAAGGAAAATCTCTTTTGAGATGGTTTTAGTGAGATAATCTCTTTAACAAGGTACAACTATAGTTAATGAATTTCTAGTGCTTTAATGAGTTCAGCATGATCTTATTAAGCATAGTGACTAGATAGGTCTACTTCAGTAATTAAAGGCATTTAAATGAGGTTCAAGATACCATACTCTCTTAAGGTAAAAAATATCACTTAGAGGTTTAGTAGCATAGCTTTATCTCCAAACCTTGGTGAGCAAGTTAAGAGGAATATCATGACAAGTTGTTGGGAAAATATAATGGAAGCACACAATTGATTACCAAGCAACTTAATATGTGGAATTAACCAGAATACACAAGTAACTAGAATTCATAAATAACACAGAATATGAGAGACAATACACAACTTGTATTAAAACTCTTTTAGAAGGAAATACAACAAAGAAGGCTGCCACAGTTCTTCTTCCTTACACACCTCTAGAGCTCCCACACCTCTAGGGCATAAATAGTAAATCTTCCCTCAAATCTCTCTCTCTTAGGTCCCAACACACAACTCAAACTTAGAGTTGGTGTTCACCTCCAGTGCTCCATGCACACCACAAGTGCTCCACGCACTCCACAAGTACACGAACGTACTTCAAGTAGATCTCCCCTAAACTGCAACAACCTGCAACCCAAATCTGATCTTACTTATGGAAGGATCTTCCTTGCCTTCCTCTTTACTCTGAGTACACACCTGTACTCCAAGTAGATCCTACCTAATCTTGCTCCCTATTGTGTTGCTATCCTATCTGATCTTGCACACCTGTAAATCAATCTGGTTCTGCACACCTGTGAACCTTGACCTTGCACACACATACACCTACAGATCAATGATCTTACTTACCATGTAGATCTCCTAAAGTAGCCATGCTCACCTGATGACCAAGATCATACATACATGAAGAACCCTACTGATTCTCCAATCCAACACCCACACTTGGTACTACTGTGGAACTAGGAGGAACACCCTTGCTCACCTCACACACAGAAGAAGCAAACTTTGCTCAACTCAAACTAGAACAACTTACAATACAATCCATGAGTCTATTATATAGATCTCATCCAAACAATAATTAGACATCTAGTTACAATAATTAGATCCATAGCTTCCAGTCTAAAATTGGCTCTTGACATGTAAACACTTGGCTCGGTAGCTAACTACTTGTAACATTCACAGTCTGAACCACACAGGTGACCAACGTCAGTCCCTATCTACCTGAGGGGTACCGATGCTAGCTGATCTATGACCGACATTGGTTGCCTTCTTTTTTGATCCTGCCGACGTCGGTTGGCCTGATCGACGTCGACGACTATGGCAATAGAAAAATATTTTGCAACCTCCTTTATTTGCATCAGTGAAGCTCTTAGCTCCACAACCTAACAATCTCCCACTTGGAGATAAACATCTACACTATACCTATACCTATACCTCGTCTAATCTATTTCCTAGATTGTATCCCTCTTCAAGCTCCCACTTGAAGACTAACCACCACACATCTCGTGGTGCACCTCCTGTCATCCAAGTAACCTACCGCATCCACATCTATAAACACATGTAGAAAAGAACTTGACCCTGCATAGCATGTCAACCTGCTACTGGTCCCTCTCAAGTACCTGAGAATCCACTAAACTACCCTCCAGTGCTTCTTTCTCAGATCAGCTCTAAACTTTTTGATAGCACCCACTACTTAGGAAAACTTAGGTCTATACTAGACCTCATGTGATTTTGGACACTAAACTGTCCTGCCCTTAGTGTGCTCTAGTTTTGCATCCTAAACCTCGCCAACACCTGATTCACATTAGCTCCCACTGGAGACAAAATCAACCTGTGATCTCCATGTCTCCCATGCCAAAGAATTTTGCTACTCCAAATTCTTCATGACATGCCACTAAACTAATCTTACCCTTAGCTCAGCAAAACCCTATATGTACAACCCTGCTAGCTAGCATACCATCCACATACAACAAAAAAATGATGTCATGACCATCATCCCCCTGGTAAGATAAACACAATGGTTACACTGACATTGACTAAAGCCATGCTTTGTCCTCCACCTGTCAAACCCTGTACCACTATCCTACAGCTTCCTCAAGACCATATGACCTGGTCTTTCATCTCACGTGTCTGTTCTCTCTATTCTTTAACTAAGGTATCCATTTGTCTCTGTGCTTTCATACTGGCTGGCAACCCTACCAAATCTCCCATTTGGTTCTGCATCATATTCCTGCCATGCTCCCACTATTTCCTAGATCCTTCCTGCTCTGCAGTAAGAAATGAGTATAAAGAAGAGGAACAATGAATTTGAGGCTTACTTACCACTTCAGTCCTCCATATGGGCATTTGAGACTCCTTGATAGCGTGTTGTCTACCCAAAATCTATTACAGTGACCAACCTTGGTCACTACACAGTCTACATCCGATTGATGTCAATTTCCATGCACCTATCCTGACTACCAACTCTATCAATGTCGGTGTCTTCTCCTACTGATGTTAGTCCTTCTGACTGATGTCGGTCTTACCTACTGCTGATGTCAGTCCTTCTGATCGACGTCGGTCTTACCCTACCTGACATCACTGGCTTCGGTCTGCACATGAACGACATTGGCACCTATCTGTTCAACACCAATTCCTCCTGACCGATGCCGATATCTGTGTTCACCTGTGAGTGATAACTTTTTACCCGTGAGCTCCTTTGAATCAATCCATGTCCAAACTGCCCTGCTCAGAAGTATCCAGCCTCATCCACTAAACTCTGTCTGTCATCTCCTCCAAGAACACCAAGGCTTTCTAGTTCTTAAGCCTATCAAACACATCTATCTTCCACTTAAGAACATGCATCTCCTTCTTGCTCATGTGACCAAGCCTACAAAGCCACGTCTCCATAATAGAAGAAGAATCAGTAATATAAGTAGATAGATAAAGGATACCTACTTTCTTACCACCGGCTAATTCAAGTGTATCCGCTGTGAGAGTTCTTGTGCATCTCTCATCACCCAACTCTCTTGAAGAAATTAGCCACATCTCCAAGCCTGGGACCTGTATGACCTTCTTCAACACCCATGTGTTGGCTGCCTACAATTTCAGCTTCACTTCCCCTTTGCCAATTCTTTGGCAAGGCTCACCAACTCCTTTACCTAGGGCTACATGGAAAGAGGAAACAGAATCTATAAAGCAAGATTCTACTTTATCCAAGAAACCTCCTAGAGCATCCTATGCCACATCACCTACAACATCTACTTCTTCAGTTCTTTCATGCTGATCTTCCACAAACCAATAATTTTATTTTACCTACTCTTTCTTTCCATAGGACCATAAGTGATCATCTGTGCTTTTCAACTCCTCCATTCTTAGCTTACTTTCATTTGCCATTGCTCTACTCCCACTCAATCAAAAACCCTTGAGAGTGACCTGTAATCAAACACAAAACCTGCTCCCTGCAACCTTAGCTCTGATACCACTTGTTGGTATCAGCTCTTGAACTTATAACCAGCCTCTGATACCACTTGTTGGTATCAGCTCTTAAACCTACAACCAGGCTCTGATACCACTTGTTGGTAAAATATAATGAAAGCACACAATTGATTACCAAACAACTTAATATTTGGAATTAACCAGAATACACAAGTAACTAAAATTCAGAAATAACACAGAATATGAGAGATAATACATAACTTGTATTAAAACTCTTTCAAAAGGAAATACAACAAACAAGGCTGCCACAGTTCTTCTTCCTTACACACCTCTAGGGCATAAACAATAAAGCTTCCCTCAAAGCTCTCTCTCCTAGGTCCCAACACACAACTCAAACACATAGTTGGTGTTCACCTCTAGTTCTCCATGCACACCACAAGTGCTCCATGTACTCCACAAGTACACAAACATACTTCAAGTAGATCTCCCCTAAACTAAAACAACCTGCAACCCAAATCTGATATTACTTATGGAAGGATCTTCCTTGCCTTCCTCTTTGCTCTGAGTACACACCTGTACTCCAAGTAGATCTTGCCTGATCCTGCTCCTTATTGTGTTGCTATCTTATCTGATCTTGCACACCTGTAAATCAATCTGGTTCTCCACACATGTGAACCTTGACCTTGCACACACATACACCTAAAGATCAATTATCTTACTTACCATGTAGATCTCCTAAAGTAGCCATGCTCACCTGATGACCAAGATCATACATACATGAAGAACCCTACTAATTCTCCAATCCAGCACCCACACTTGGTACTACTGTGGAACTAGGAGGAATACCCTTGCTCACCTCACACACAGAAGAAGCAAACTTTGCTCAACTCAAACTAGAACAACTTACAATATAATCCATGAGTCTATTATATAGATCTCATCTAAACAATAATTAGACATCTAAATACAATAATTAGATCTGTAGCTTCCAGTCTAAAATTGGCTCTTAACATGCAAACACTTGGTTCGTTAGCTAACTGCCCGTAACATTCACAGTCTGAACCACACAGGTGACTAACGTCGGTCCCTATTTGCCTGGGGGGTGCCGATGCCAGCCGATCTCTGATCGACGTTAGTTACCTTCTTGTCTAATCCTATCGACATCGGTTGGCCTGACCGATGCCAGCGACTGTGACAACAACAAACTCTTCTGCAACCTCCTCCTTTGTTTGCATCAGTGAAGCTCTTAGCTCCATAACCTAACACAAGTGACGTGAATAAAGGAGTCACAAAGGTTGGGAGGTTTTTTGAATCACATGAGATTTTTTAATTTTAATCTTTATATTTCTTGAAATGGATAATAACACTCATAAGGATCAAAAGACCCAAAAAGGCCTATTATGCCTAAATATACTAGTCAGCCCTGTATGTTATGATCATGGAGATTGACATTGAATAGTTAGGCACAATGAGAATATTAATTTTATATTATTACCTCATAAAATAGGATAAAGTGATAATTACATGGAGATATTAGGTTAACATGTTCATGGAGTCTTTAGTAGGTGAATTGATGATAGGTGTCACAGAGAGAAATGACTACCTATAATAGTCATGATGGAGTAGGCGTTAGAAGAAGTATTGATTTGTTTTAAAAGATAAAATAAAGGTTCATAGAACATAAATTAGTGTCATATAAATCAAATAAATATATCATGGAAACCATGAATTAACTTATTCATATAGATCTTAAGCTGATGAATAAATAACATTACAAATTCCTTTATTTGAAGAAGTTAAGGTATTTTTGCATTTTTTAAGGTAATGGATCAGTTATTATTTTCATTGATATTAAAACCTAATTATATAAATTTCATGATTATTAAATATATTTTTAAAAATTAATGGTCAATCATGATATTAATATAGCTTTTATCACTTGATACCAATCCCCCATCCCTCTTCAGTCTATACACACAGAGAAATCACCACCTACAACAGTCACCCATGAAGATACTTCAAAAGGTGTCATGTTGAACATGGAGGTAAGAAAATAGTGGAAGGTTCTAAGGTAGTATTAATTAAAAAAATTAAATGAAAGTATGATTTTCATATTCTTACTCAAGTTCCATACTTTACATACTCCAACATGATGATCTTAGTGCAAACAACAGGGTCCACAAACTCTCTTGATGTCTAAGTTTTAAAATAAAGTCAAGGTTTTGGTATTAAGTGAGGGAGAAAAAATAATAATATAAAAATTTATAGTGATTTAACTTAAATTTCAAGGTAGATTCATCACCAACTCACTCCATATCTCCTATTCACCCATTATCTTCTTTAAGACTTAAAAGACACCTACAATCATCAATAGTATGAAAAGAAGGTTAGAGATAGAAGGAGTATGATGAGAGAAATATTATATAGAGATAAATAAAAAATTATTATATCACCTACATTGAATATCTTACCTCTCTCCTAGTCCAAACACCACCTATAACCAACTTATACTTAACTAAATTGTGAAGACATTAGAGTGAAGAGTTCAGTAACAGTTTTGAAGTTATAATAAAATTTTAAATGAATAAAACATGTTTAAAATATTTTATATATGAATATATGGTCACATAGAGCCTTTAAAATAATAAACTTCTCAATGATCATATATAGGTAAGATAAAGTTACAGTCAAGGTGAGGACGCAACTGTGTGTTGAAATGCATGAAGAAGTTTGTAAGAAGAAGTCTTAAAGAGTTTGTAGATGTTTTAACAAGATGAAAATAGGTTTAAAACCCATTTAATATAAATTTTAAATTATTTAAACATCCATTTATCCCCCTCAATCTATACAAGGAGTAAAGTATACACCTACAGCTTGCATACAAACCTACTATTAATCTAAGAGAAAAGTAACTAGTTTAATAGTGGTTAAATTACTATTTGAAAGTGATAATGGAAGAGTGTCATGGATATGAGGTTGAATTAAATATAAGAGTGAAAGTGATGGGATCCATTCCATTTAAAATTTCTTTGAATATCATAAAGGCTCTTGGGGTAGAACACAATCAGGCAAGAAATGAAATAATCAGTGGTGTATTATATGGTGAAGGAAGTATGAGTACACTAGATGAGATTGGAGGTTTTTAGAAGAGTTAATATGTTTATATGGTGTTTTATATAATGTCATAGAAATATTAAGGTCTTATTCCATCTAAATATATACCTATATCCAAAGAAATAGTAAGTCTCCACCTATAGTCAACATAGTCCCACACATGTTAGTCTAAGCATAGATGAAGAATGATAGTTTTAAGGTTACAAGAAAGGTGACAAGGTGGTATGGAAAAATAAAATAGGTATATGCAAACATAATTATAACTCTCATCACTTTTATTTTCTCTTAGTAGACGAATGAAACCTCAAATCTCCATCTACAATTAGTTTGACCACCTTCAAGACTAATTGACTAACAGTGCCTAAGAGACTAAATGGTATTTTTAGGACCAATAAAATTTATAATTGGGACTAAGGGGTTGTGTTTCATGTTAATAAGGGTTAAAAATCTTAGAATAATTTCTCATAATAGAATTAGGGTTAAGAGCACTATTCTGTTATGAAACCTTAACTTTCATTCAAGGGGTTATAGATGATCTTGGGGGTATAAATGATGAATATAGCTATTAGATAATTATATAAAATGTGAAAAATACCTTAACAAACCATTTTAAGCTAAAACCAAACTCTCTCACACCTCCTAAGGCAAGTACAACCTTCTCGTGCTCTTAAACAATCCTAATAACCAAGGAATGGTCATAATTTTAAGCTTGGAATGGTATGGATAAGTTTAATGTGAGTATAATACATTAAGGGGTTTTAGGGGATTTTGTATACTAAAAATTAGTGGAATTAGTTGTTGGATTAGGCCCCTGTTCTTTATGAATAATTGTTAAGACTTGAAGCAACTCTAAAACTTCTAAAAACCCTTCTAGGAGGTCAATGGAGAGGAAAGTGGAGAATATGCATCCAAATGAAAGTTTTTTGACCTTGTAACTTACCAAAATATATTATATACTCTCTAAAGGTCCTATACATGACTTTTTTTGTACCTGCACCTATAAAAATTTGAGAAAAAATATACTTTTGCAAGTTTTTGAGACAAAAGGGGGTATTGAAGTGTGTGGATGAATACCAATAATTTATAGAGGTGATTTTGGAGTTATTATACTTATAAAAGTATAAAAAATTATAAAATATAACCTAAAATTCTTTAAAAAAATTAGAGTTTTCAAGGCAACCTGAAAATGCCTTAAAAAGAGAACCTTGCCAAAAGCCATTTCATGGTTTGCATACTTCTACACTATTTTAGAAATTCAAAATTGGCATGAAGTGTGATAAAATTATGGGAAAAGTGAATTAAACACTATTTAAGTGTTTCACACGTGTTGTATCTCTCTAGAGAAATATTTCTACTTTTTAGGTAAGGAGGGCTAATTAGGCCTAATTGGAAAGAGAAGATGAGCTAGAAAAAACACTTCCTCTTAGAGTTAGATCACCAAATTTTTTGTGGAGATGTAAGAGATTAATGGGTATCTAAAATTGTGATTGTTTTCTATGTTCACCTCTATATTATTTCAAACAAGGAGCTTTAGTTTGGAGGGCTATAAGGGATTAAAAGGAAATTCAAGGTTTTGGTGCAAAACCAAGTCTTTTAGGGAAATTAATTGAATCAATTATATTTTTCCAAGTCTGGTATGCTATTGAGAGGTCATCCATAGAGGAAATTTCATTCTTGAAGGCAAACTCAACTTTTGCCTTCTACACCATGTTGAAGAATGAGTTTTCCAAGGGGTCAAAACACTAAATCATTGCATAAGGCTTCTAATAATATTTTTAAAGTCCAATACATGTATTATATACCACATGGAAAGAAAGAAAAAGTTAAGGATTATCTGGAAGGAAGTTTAAAAGTTTAAAAAGGTCTTTAATAGCCTAACAAGTCCTTCTTCCCCTCCTATACCAAGCAAGGAGACCAAGTCAAATGAACATTAAGGTACTTATAAACCTCAACCAAGTGGAAAGACCTCATAATTAGAGAATAAAAAGAGTTAAAATAAAGACTTGAATGGGATTTAAAGAGCCAATTTCATGTAATAAGACTTGTTCATCAAGGGAGACATGCAACCAAAAATATAGGGTTCTTGAGCAAGGATTTAGACACTCCAAAGGGTCAAACTCCACCAATCAAGATTGAAGAATTCATTCATAACTTTTCCATAATTCCAAATCAAGACCACCTTAACCCCTATGCCACTTTTTGAAAATAAAAAGAAGAGAAAATTAGGGGAATGTTATGTAGGAGTTAAGGGTAAGGTTGAAAAAAGAAAGATTTCCCAATTTTGGGTTGCTTTGTCCCCTTATCCTCTTTCCACTTCCATATTATAATTATATTTTTATAATAACATATCATTATATGCTTTGGCTATGCTGAAAGGCTATCATAATTTTGTTTAAGACCTCTGAATCAATAAATAAGGCTATTTTCCTCCATTGCTAGGTGATTTTATGATTTGTATGTGTGAATTCCATTGATATAGCTTAGTGAATAAGTTTTTTCTTATGTTATTGTCTAGTTTTTTTATACCTTATTACAAAAATTTTGAATTTTAAAAGTCATACTAAGTGTCTAGGATCAATCTTAGTCAAAGACTATAAGTGACTATACCAAATATTAATTTGTTCCATGTTGAAACTGAGTGTTGTAGAGGCCTTTGTATGAAACATTACTGTAGAACATATGTACCTAAAGTTAAGTGAATGTGTGTAGGATAGTTTGTCTTTTTAATATTTTAATTTACAAGTATAAGTGGTAGAAAACATTGGTGCATCACCCCCTTTTTCAACTTTTCAAGATAATTTTAGTTCAAGAACCATCCCTTCACCCCTTTTCATAGTCAAAAACCAATAGTTAGTAGGATTAGAGTAGAATTGAGTGAGTGTATCAATGGAACTATCCCTCTATCTGGATATCCTTCAAACTCAGGGTCACCCACACCTTGGAAGGATTCCATTATTTTAGTAGATTGGTAAGAAGCACACCTTCTCACAAGGGTTGTATTCCTGATTGATAACAATTTTTCCTATTATTTTCACAAAGTGATTTTGGATATGATTGGAAATTACTCATTTCATGTTTAATGCAAGGAATTTTCCAGCAAAACCCTTGGCCAAATCATTAACAAAGGGCACATCAAATACATACTTAATCAAGTGATTATGAAAATTTTTACAACTAGACCTTGAATACATTACTCAATGTCTCATAATATATCATTGTTAAATCCTTTGTTTTGTGTGTATTCCTTTGATTGTTAGCCTTGAGAAAATAATATTTGTTAGAAGCCCTTATATTGTGAATACTATTACAATAGTTTGGGAAGGCATAAAATGAGCTCATAAGTATAATCATCAAGTGTTGTTTATCAAAGTTGACTTTGAAAAGATTATGACCATATGGAATGGTGATTTAATTTTTTTTATTTCATGCTCTATGGTTTATTTATAATTTTCTTTAGTTATTGTAAATAATGTTTGTAGATGCATCATCTTGTTTATCAGTGAATGATGTGTGCTCAAAGTTATATGGTTTATTATATAAGGATAAAATCTATCCCCCATGTTGTATTTGTTAACTACTGAATGATTTGGATACCTATTATAAAATCTAAAAGCTTTTTTTTTATTCAAGGGTATTTCCCTCCCCTCTAATAATCCTTTGCAACTAGTTAATGAGAATTTTGTGGATGATTATTTTCTCTCTCTGTCATTGAGGAAGGATCCAATATCAATAATTACATTAAGTTTCTTGATATTTTCTAACTCATCTTAGGTTCTAACATTAAGTGGAAAAGAATTCAATGCTATAGGTAATCTTTTCAACTCTCCTCCTTAGTTTTAAAAGTATTAATGGAAGTGGATTCAACATGGAGATATTTCAATTCTTGGTATCTCATTTGTGTTTTTATTTTACCCTACTTTTTTTTAAAGTGTATTAATATTAAAATCAAGGTAAAATGATTACACAAATAATAGTTATTATGTAAAAAGGTAAGTCTAGGTCTATTTAAGTGTCCAAAAATAGTAAACATGAAAAATTAAAATGTTGAATTGATAATTGAACTTGAAAATTGGTACATATGATAGAAAAATAACACCTTAATTAAATGTATAAATTTGAATGCATATATGAAATATGAAAACTTATAGTTGATGGTGTGTAATTTTTTAAATATTTTCTGTACAAGGATGGGATCAATGACTACACCTTTCATTCCTAGGGAAAGATTGATGTAGACCTATTTTGATTGATGATTATGTCATCTACACTAATATTATCTTTTGCTCAATTTCAAAATCTAGATTTTCTTATTATACTTCATAACTAGATGTCATGCCTATATCTAATTATAATCACATAATTGATGGAAAAAATGTGTAATTTTTCTCTTCAATTCTCATGACATAGCTTTCCACAAGATGTCAGAAAAAGAGAAGGGGAGAAATAGCTAGGTTGAGCATCCAAAATTGTGGTGTGACTATGTATTTTTATATGGAAAAATCAAACCCATTGTAATTAATATGTAGTGTGAATGTATATACTGAGTAAGGCTTTCAACTTCATCTTCCCTATGTGTGAGATTAAAATACATGCACTTTCACCTAGGCCAATTTTTGGTATAATTATTTTAACCTCCTCATCCTCTGTATGAGATACAAGTACATGTACATTCTCCTAGGCCAATTTTGGGGCATGTGATATAAGTCATTGAGCAATGATAAATCAATGTAGAGTGTTCTTAGACTTGAAAATGAATGGCTATTAATATATTGGAAACTTGTATGAAGTCTCTTACGGGAACCCCAAGGATAATTTTAGAAACCTTGATGATACTTATTTTTAAAATTCTCATAGATTATTTGTATATATAAGATTATTTTATTTTAAATCAATACCTTATTATCCCATAAAATTAAATGAATAGAAACATTAAAAACCAAAAATGGATCCAAACATAAACAAGACGTGATCACAGGTAGAATAGATAATGAAAAAAGGGAATGATAATGATAGGCATGTTGTTCTATCCCAAGAAAGGATTGATAGATAGTAATTCCTATCCCAAAATAAGTAATAGACACATACATACAAAGGAGAGATAAAATAGGTGCATGAGTAGAAAAAATAAGACATAATGACAAACATAAGAAAAGAGTACCACAAGGTTACACACAAGATAAGGAGACAAATGAAAACACACAACTACCAACATGCATCAATTATGGGAGGTAAAATGTCATTGAATACATCCCCCATTTGTTTCTAGTGTTTCTAAATGTTGCTACCTTGGTATGGTTTTGAAAAAGAAGATTATTTTCCTAGAGATTTGTACATAATTTTAAAAAATCAAGCAAGGTTTTAAGAGATATTAAGCTAAAAAAATAGATTTTAAAATCATATTTCACATTTTTGATAGTTTCCTAACATTAGACTTGATGGTTTTGGAAGAGAATATTGATAATACCAAAAGAGTGTATAGACAATTCTAGGGAGCAATCTTTGTTCGCTTTATTTTTTCTAGGTTTTTTTTTGCCTCATTAACTAGACATGATTTATATTACTTTTTCTTATGTCCACCTATAGACTCGTGTAAATAACATATTCTTTTTTAATAGATAATAAGGGTTGGAAGGTCCCTTACCCATTTTATTAAATGAAAAAGTGAGTTATAAAACCCATAAAAATATGGGGGAAATCAAAAAACACCCAAAGACCTAAGGAACACAAAAAAATAAACCTAAACCAAATAAAGACACCCTAATAATAAGAACCAAAAACCCCAGACACAAGACCACAACACCCAAAAACAACTAGTGAGAACACCTATGGATAAAACACCAATGTCATCACCACCACCAACCTACAAAACATCACCAATGACCGATGCCCCATCCCTACAATCATAACAATCACCTTTAAAAGGGATCTCAACCAATATAGAATTTCCTAAACCAACAACATAACCTAACACATCATCAATCTCTTCCATGTCAATCCCTCATGAAAATGTGAATTTCTTCCTCCTCTTTATCTTTCTATCTTGATTAAAACTTAACTATGCCTCCAAATCAAGAGCTTTTCTCATGCTATCCAATCAAGCTCATATGTATGTTGAGGCAAATCATCACCTAGTAATAGGTGCAACTCCCTCTTAGACTATAAACTATTGTGGGCAAGGGGTGTGTTCCCCAAAGAGATGTGAGAGAAACTTAACCAATGATGTTAAATAGTGAGAATTTAGTCCCTAGAGATAATCCATGATCGACACCAGTGGAGAACAAAAGGATCTCAAATATAATAGTGGCACATGATTCTAAAGGCACCCAAGTTCTGAAGTTGAGATTGTATGAATTCTAGGTGAACTAGGATGCTATCAAATCTATCATCTAAATCCTAAAAGGCCCTAATTGGAACAAGATTAATGTTTTCCAAACTAGGAAAATCTTAGAGGCCTTTGTCCTCTATAGATGAATCCTCCACAGCTACCTTTAGGATAACAAAAAATCACTCTCAAACAAGCCATGATGATAATGACATAGTTAATTCTTTATCTAAGGAAGCCTAAATGAAATTACAATGAAAGCAAATGCCACTAGATAATTAACCTTGACCCTATAGTTTATATCTAAGAATATTATACCCATAACTTCTTTGATGGCAAGTAAAACATTACCTACCTAAATGAATAAAATACATTTCATCTTGGTTCTTGACACTCAACCCTCAAATTCTATATCTCACTTATTTTTCATGACATGTAGGGAAGGCTCATTGAGATCCACTTTGATAATTAATTCCATGAGATAACATGGTCACCTTATATCACTTGTGAATTTCCATGAAATAAATGTCAAAAAAAACCCACAAGATTCTATAAAACTAATTGCCATTGTCTTGATTTGGGTGAGATGATATGGATGTCATTGGGAAAAGTAGGCATGAAATTTCCCACTCTTCAAAAACTCTCTACCATTAAAGTCCCTTAATCTTAATATAGCTGAGCTTGATATAATAATATGGGAATTTTTAATTCCCACCTATCATAATCATTATCATGTATTAGATCCTCCACGTGATCGATGCCTCTATTGGCTAACTCATTAACCATTTAAATCACTTTGTAGAAGCAATGGTTAGTGTTATGACATTAATATACACCCTTGGAGATATTTCTTTAGGATCCTTATGACTAATCCATAATATTGGGACAACCCTAGGTTGTGGGTAAACCATAATAGGGTTAAACCTATAGAGAAAGTTGGCTTCCTTTTAATGAATCACCTAAACTAATGCTACTACAGGGAAGAGGGTTAGAAAGGGAAAAAGGGATATTAATTAAGCTAAAAGGTGATGCACAAAATAAAAATGGGAAGCTCCCATAATCTTCAACCCACACTAGATCTGCAGAAGATAATGCTAGCTTACACAACCTCACAATCTAGCTTAGTGCATAAGTGTTTCATGAACTAGGTTCAGGTAGAACATTAATATAGACCTACAAAGAACCTAAAAACACCATAAATAATGTCATAAAGGAGGATAATTGATGAGGAAGATTCTCCTTCATAATGCCATCATGCACAACTCACTCACCACAAATCTAAGGCAAGAGATAGGTAGATAAAGTCCTTTATTACATCAAGAGGTAGTTCTTAAAATTGGTTGATAGGGTTTAACCTTATCAAGATAAGCATATATTGAAATATCTTAGAGAGACCCCTATTCTGCAATATCAAAGATTCCTTTTGAGATTCTAGAATTTGAGA
>JARHVA010003791.1:0-152500 GCA_037957365.1 Torreya grandis
GTTTTGGATCCACATGGAGGTGGCCCATGATCTTATCCAAAGGTGGATCTACCTTTATGGAGTTTTTAACATGGATAAAAACTTAAATTTGATCATTGTTCACCCACATGGAGTGTGGTGAATTTTTTGGGCCACCCATGTTGATGTTCTCTCCCTCTCTATTCTCATTGTAAATTTTATAAAGTATTATGTTCTTATATATTGTTATCTTAGGATGGATCACTCTTGGATCCTTGCAAGATTGATCTTGAATGTTAAGAAGATATATCTTAAAAGGATTATAATATTATATCACCTGAATTATTGGGTTGTAAGCATGATTCATGCTTAGGTGCTTAAAGCATGTAAGTCTTAGATGAGAGCATAGATCACCTAGTTTGTTAGAAGCATAGATATCCTTGAGGTTGGAGGTTAGAGCCTACAAGTCTAGGAATACTTGACTCACCTAGATGAAGACATGGAGCTTGGATTCAAATTATCTTAGCTCATGGATATTGAGGTTGGGGCTTATAAGGCTTGAAAGCATATCTCATCTAGATGGAGTTGCATGGTTGCAGCTTGGAGATTAAAGCCTATAAGGCTTGGTTGTAAGCTTGGCTCACCTAAGTGCTTGGTTGTTAGCACTGGAAAGGATTTACTGAAAGGATGATATTGTAAGGAAAAAATTATTGATGCAATATGAATTCTATAGGTTACCTTTGCCCCATGTTTTTTCCTAGCTAGTTTAGCAAGTTTTTATGTATATCCTGTGTAATGTGTTCTCTCTTATTGTGTTTTTTAATCCTATTTTTATTTCTACATTTATTTCTTACACATGTTTAGGATTATGTTTTGGTTCCTAATGAGTGGTATTAGGGCTAGGCTTTAGTTTTTGGTACCTGAGCCATGCATGCTTATAGATCCTAACACTTATTAATGGTATGGAAATAGGGAAGCTTTGATCAATTGAATGCTTGATAGAGTGATTTTGATAAGTGTCCTTGGTCTCTTTGGTATTTTTTAAGTGAGGAATGAATGAGGATTAATATTTTATTTATATCAATCCCTTTGGATTAATAAATCACATTAAAACACTTAGGATAACCATTAGGATACATTTCATTTTAAAATTGGATGACATTAGGGCATTGGACACTTATGTCAGGGTAGGAAAGTAATGTCAATGTTCCTATCTATCATGGATGTTAGTGTCCAAGGAGTAGGAAAACATGTACATGATCAAAACTTATAGTGTTATAAGTATATTTTAAGGATTCTAGGCAAGATATAATGCATGTGTCATCGATATAATACTAGTCAAACTAAGATAAAGGCCAAGGGGCACAAGTTAAACCAAATGTGAGGCTATCAAAAGTAAAGAGAGTGTAAAACTAAGAGGAACAACCAAGGTATGATTTTTCCAAGTGTACAAGACTGAGGTGATACATAATCATAAAATATCATCTACATCTAGCCCTCTTTAATCTAGGAATGAACTTGATAGTTTAAAGGAAAGGAATAAGCGATTGGGTGTGTGTGCACATCTTGTCTTTTTCTTGAGTTGAATTTGAGTGCTTCATTGGTGACTGACCTACAACCAAGATCATGTCACAATGTAAAATTAATGAATATAATCAGGGTGGAAATTACTTGAAATTGATTAAAGTTGAAATAGCAAGGTTTAGGAGTACACTTATATGTCGATGTAATCACCTTGCCTATTAAAAAGTTTTTTTTTTTAAAGGATGTATCATTATAAGTATCTAAAACTAAAATTAGGATAAATATAGACAAATTTTTAAAATGTATATATCCAAGGAGAGAGAGAGAGAGAGAGAGAGAGGAGAGAGAGAGAGATGAGAGAGAGAGAGAGAGAGGAGGAGGGAGAGATGAGAGAGAGAGAGAGAGAGAGTGAGGAGAGAGAGAGAGAGAGAGAGAGAGAGAGAGGAGAGAGAGAGAGAGAGAGAGAGAGATTGGAAGGCATGTTCCCCCAACTTTGGAGAAAATTTGAGTTACCACCAAATAATTTATATTAGTTCAACTATGAAAACCCAATGATAATTATAAATTGGTTATGTTAGATGATTAAGTCAAACTTGAAAACTTGGCAAGATTGAGTGATTTGATCACCTCAACCATACCAAAAGGTTAACCAACTATTGCATTATATTGGCTCAATATGATCCATAAAATTCTATAGGGTATTAGTACATGCAATAGTTTTGGAATCTAAAATTGATTTGGATTTTACAATATTAGGCACATGTTGCATATCATATTCACCTTAGATATGTCTCATGTTAAAACTATGTATAACAATGTACCAATGTATAGAATTATGTCACAACTATGAATTTGAATTATATAGCTATGTGCTTGTCCAATCTAGATAACTATGCAAGTGTGGAGGACATGCTTCCAAAGCATGCCCCCAATATATATGGATAAATCTAAAAATGATATAAGTACCAATTTGGAAGAGATGTTTCCAAAATATGCCCCCCCTTATAAACTAGATATGTTAAATATTAAATAGGTGTGGAGAACATGCTTCCAAAGCATGCCCCACTGAATATGAGAAATTTAAATGTGTGAAAGGCCATGTCCATATGACATTCCCCAAATAAATATATAAATTGAAATAAGTCCCAAATAATGAATGAGTGTGGATAATATGCTTCCAAAACATGCCCCCACTAAATATGATATTTTTGCTAAGTGTGGAAAACATGCTTGCCAAGCATATCCCCACTAATATTCCTCCCATTTGAGGTTAGGTAAAAATAGGAACTAGGTTTACCTCACCTAAAAAGGGTAAGACAACTTTAAAATATTGGAATGTAACCATGTAGCATATTAAAGGAACATATCTAGGTAAATTTATCATTGAAGTGCATAGAACCAATGTGATCACATGCAGGCCTAAGATACATGATAAAGATCATGACAATGTCTAGATAGTAATAATATAAGATCAACAAGTAAACATCTAGTTCACCAAATGTTTGACCCTAAAACAAAATGGTTTTGCTATGTATTTCACTTTAAGCTTAGGGTTAAGAATATAGAAATGAAATGGCATAAGGGTGACAATCAGATCTATAGAAAGTCAATTAAATGCTAAACTTACATATAAGCATACACTAAATTTATTATGTTAAGATAGATATAGAAATTACAAAGAAGAGAGTAATTATCTTGTTCTAATTCTAATGTAGTTCTGAATCTAGAACATGATGAAAGTAGATGGGAAGATAGTTTAGAATAATTGTCAAATTCTAGATCTAGTGCCTCTATCTATCTATATAGTTATGTTAGCTTTAGATAGTTGTGTTGATGCCACTATCTAAATCAAATGATAGTTTTCTATACATAATATCTAGATAAATAAGATGTGACCACTTGGATGCTTCTAGGTTTTATTTCACCTTCACTCTAGTGTATTCAGATTTGGATCATGAACTATCACTCCTTATGAAGTGGTAAAACCCTAGATTCCACCTTTAATGTGAACTTGGGGGAAAATGGGCTAGTGGTAATACAATATAGAGCTGACCCAAATGACCCCACTGTCTAAGGATATTGCCTACCATTGGCTCAAAAAAATTTCAGGGAGATAAATTGGTGACTTTGAGTTAGCAGTGTGGGAACTAAATCCTTATGTTTGTCAATAATGTAGGGATGAATTTCCTCTCTTATTATTATGCAAAGCTACCTTTATTGAAATCCCAAAAGGGAAAAGCAATAGAAAATTTATTCATATCTATTTACAAAAAAAATTATGTGGGGGTTTTGTACTTTTAACTAGAAAGCACATAATAGATATAGAAAAGAAATGAAGTTAATAAAGGGAATGATGGGAAATAGAGAAAAAAAAGGAAAAAAAAGGAGAATAGCATTATTACAGTTAGTTAAGCACATAACCTACCATGATCATCTTTGGGAAAATGAAAGATAACTTTGGGTAACTAAAATACAAAAAACTTACCCAAATAGTCCAAGAAGGGGAAAACACTATATTCATGGAAACCTATCTGATTCAATGGGTGGTAAAGACATAATGCACTCTTAGGAGTACAAAACATACATTGAGATAATTATATACTAATAGTACTAGAATTAAAGATAACTATATCATATTTAACCATATAATATAATTAAAATATTGATTAAACCCCACTGATATTTCACATTCATAGAAATAACACAAAAAGATTCTAAACTAAATATTTAATGTGAAATTCTCATTTTCTAAAAATTTGGTAATTATTAAGAATATAATTTGAAAGTAAACATATATAAATATGTGAATAATATATAAATATATGACTTATAAATAAACATCAAATACACAAATGCAAAATCTCCCAGTCATGATCTTTATTAAGTTGAAAACAAAGTTTATCTCTTTAAACAAAATCTTTGTAGAGTCTAACTACCAAAAATTCCCATTATAATTGGCCTAACACTCATATTTATACTGTGATAAGTTGTTTATGTTGCATAACCACCTTTTTGTGTTTTATATGGTGTAAAAGTGAATTTATAAAAATACACATTTAAGTGATGTAAAAGTGTGTTGGCGCAATTGCACTACGTGCAAAAGTGAAATTACAAAATTGAACCATTTGAATGGTACAAAAAAAAATTGGTGATTTTACACCTATTGAAAAGTGAAAATAAAAATTGCATGATTTGAGACTTATAGATTTGATATAGAGGATTTACATGAATTACATTTGCAAGTTTACACTTTATACTTATGATATTTATAACAATATCCACATCAAACCTTGCCTGAAATCAAAAAAAAATTGCCGATAAACCATCCATGTTGCATGATTCTCTTTAGAAAAAAATCACTTGCATATTTATTAATCATACCAATTGTTTATCACACTTTCCATGAGATTACCTATTACCTACATAAAGACATACAAACCATTTTCAAAAATTCCACTTTATGTATTATATCACTTATGCCAAGAATATCCTTTAGCACAACATAAAGTTCATATGCACCATCATAAACATATTACTATGAAATTCTAAGTTTTACTATAAGACAAAGATCTCAGCCCTTGATTTGGACCACTGAAACCAAGTCTGTGAATAGGTATTAATGGGTTATCTTTTTTAAGTTACAAAATCATAAGTGCATAGAAAATGATCCTTGAAATAAAATAGTGAACCCCTAAAAACAAAGTATATGTGTATCCCCTTTCCAATTTAAAAATAATAATCCCACTATCATGCCCATATGCCACCTTTCTTTGAAAATAGAGAATTGTATCCTTTTCTTTTTATTTGATCTTTGTTCATCTCTGGATGATCTTCTTGTATTGTCCATGTTTGGCCAAGAAGAACTTCACATAGTAAAGTTTTATACTACCATTGAAATTTTAATAAAAATCCTTTGATTCACTTAGTCAATTATTCATTGCCTATAGTACTCAAAAACCACCACCGTATCCACCTATCCTTATGCCATAACCACCTATAGTATTCCCATTAACATAGGTAGCTGGGACATGATCTAAACTAGAATAATTTCTTGTCATATGATGATTTTGACCACATATCTAGAAAGAATAAGAACCTAGCTATATGTTTTAAATTGGAATATGGGTTCCTCCATAGCCACCTGAATTAGCAAAATATCTCCAACCTTCACCAATGTTTTGACAGTCATGATTTATGGTTCGGTTATTAACACCATAATTACTTATTGAACTACTCCTTAAACCACTTCCATTATAACCAAAGTTATTATATATTATATTATATGATCCATTAGTTGTCTCTAGATTTGTTGATCTTTCCATAGTCACATTATTAAACTCTCCAAGATCACATTAGATTGTACGACCTTTTGAAATTTAAGAAAAAAACAAATAAAAATCTATTTTTTTGTTTTTTTTTAAATTTTTACATGCTTCCAATAATACATAGGGTGTATGGCTCCTTGATGGCTTGGAAAAGAAAATAAACAAATATATTTTGATTATCAAACCCTCTTTATTCCTAATTGTGCCATATATATTGGCAAGAAGTAAAATCAAATTTTTGACTTAACTCTCTCTCCTAGGGATTATATGACATCATATAATTTGTTCATGCAGCCATAACTGAGTAAAAATTGATCAACTATTTTGTATTTTTAATTTTCTCTCCTCCTCTTACTACGTGGTCATATGACCTTCTGTTGTAAGCAAAACTAAATTTTTTATCTACACTTCTCTTCTGGACTATATTTATTAGTATGTATTCTTTTGGTAGTTGATAATTGATCAAAATTTTTTCTTTTGGTTTTCACTATTGTTCACCTTTGTTCTTGGGTTATGACACTGTACAACCTTACTTTGGTAGATGAAAATAATTTGAAATCATCTCTTTTTTTATCTTCTATTTTTCCTTGTAGTGTTTCCATACAACCGTACATCCTCCACTTGCAATAAAAAATAATAAATAAAATCTATCTTTTTTTACTTAACCTTTATTTACTTGTCATGGTGCCTACAACTTCTTTTCTACCAATAAAAACAAAAAAATATTGATCTGCTTTCTTTATATTTATTTTGAAAATTTTCCTTGTTAGTTGGGCATTGTATACCTAGTCCTTAACTACCAAAAACAAATTAAAATTACCTTTTTCTTAATTTTTACTTTTATCTTTCCTCAAACTACACCTATTGAGGCATAAAGCTTCCACTTTTATAGCCAAAACATAGAAAAAATGATTTGTTCTTGTTTATGAAATACTTACTTCTCCATTTGCATCATACATTTTCCTTTTAGCAGCTAGAACAAATTAAAATATGTTTCTTTCTTATTTTTACCTCCCTCCTCTTATCTTTTGAAATTATCATTCAGAGCTTGTATGTGACTATAAAGCTTTAGGAGAATAAGTTTCATTTTTGCACAATTTGGAGAAGAAATAATGGTATTTGTATGCAAATTAAAGAACAAGATTTGAATTGGCAATGACATTTACACAAAATGGGAAGATAAAATTTTAAATTGCATGGCTGGAAGAAGTGTAAAACTTTTGTGCATGGTAGTGAAAAAGAAATATTTTATTTACATAACTCAGGGAAGTCATAACACAAATTTTCATGACTTGGGGAATGCAAAAATTAATTTTCATGACTCAGGGAAGTATCCAAGGAAATTACATGACAATGAGATTTCAAAAAAGCAAATTACAATTTCACCATGTGTAAAATTGAAATTGCATGACTTAAAAAAGTGTTGAGGCACATTTGCACAAAGTGGGGAAAAGTAAAAGACATTTTCACAACTTCAAAAAGGTTTAATGAATTTTTATAAATTTTGGGAAAGCCAATAGATTTTTACATGGGGAAGCTCAAAAGTGCCTTTGCACAATTTAGGATATAAAGTGTTTTTCCCATGATTTTTTTATAATTAATTTTATTTTATTTTTAAAATCCAACAATTTTAAGCTTAAATAAAAAAATTAGCCAAAAAAAGTTAATTTTTCATTAATTTTTAAATATCCAAAAAACATGATAAGACCTACATAGCCAATAATTTGAAGAGGGCCTTAGACTGATGTAGTTCTCCTCTACATCTTAGATTGTGTGTGAATCATGAAATGCATGTAAAACAAGTACAATAGTGACCTAGCTTGTAACTTGTAAAATCAGGGTCTTGGGTTGATCCTTTAGTACTTTAGACCTGTAGATGTGTTGTTTCTATGATTGGTATCGAAATAGGGAATATTTAATTAATTGAATTCTTGATAGAGTTATTTTGATAAGTGCCTTGGTCTCCTTGGTATTTTATAGGTGAGGAATGCATGAGGGTTGATCTTATATTTTTATCAATCCCTTTGGAGTAATAAATCACATTAAAGCACTTACGCTGACCATTAGGATATGTTTCATTTAAAAATTGCATGAAATTAGGGCAGTGGACACTTACATCAAGTTAAGATAGTAATGTCAATACTTCTATCTATCCTAGATGTTAGTGTTTAGGAAGTATCAAAATAGGTACAAGATCAAAACTTGTAAAAGTGTAAGATAAGTATATTTTAAGCATTACGGGTAAAATAAAATATCCATGTCATCAATATAAGATTGGGCAATCTAAGAGATAGAAAAAGGGCACAAGATAAAGAAGACATGAGGATTTTGGAAGGAAGGAGAGTGTATAACTAAGAGGAATAACCAAGGAATGAGTTTTCCAAGTGTATAAGACTAAGGTGGTACATAATCATAAAATATTGTCTACACTTTATATTTAATGGCTTCTTTTGTAGCTTTTTATAGTGATTTTTTCTTCATGTTTGTTGTCTTCCTCGGATGCCTTCTTTTTTTATCTCTTTCTCAAATTTTTGGCCCATTTATGTTGTTACTTTTTTATTTTTGTCTTTATTTGCCTTATCATTTTTCTCTATCTCCTCCTCCTTTTTATCCTTATCTTTTTTCTCCTTTTTATCCATCTCCTTTTCCTTTTTATCCTTCTCTTCTCTCTCTTGTTTCTTCTTTTTTGCCTTTCCCTTTTCTCCTTATCTATGTTCTCCTTTTTCTCCCTCACTTTATTTTCTTTCTTTTTTTGTGTCACTAATGTCTCAGCTACTTTATATTTAGAAAGGGCATATTCTTAAGCCTTTTTCTCAGCCTCTACCTTTTGATTTGCCACAACCTCATATTCCTCTTTATTTTCTTTCTCCCTCTTCTTTGGTTCTTATTTTTGTAAATTTATTTTTGCTTGATTTGATTGAACCTCATTTTTTTCTTTTCTTTTTCTTTCCACTTATTTATTTATTCCATAAATTTTACTTATGTCACTCCTTTTGTGGCCTCTTATTGTGCCTTGGATAGTTTGATGGTCAAGGATTTTTCTAAGGTTTTTCCTTCTTAAACCTCTATGTCTATCCATGTTTTTAACCCTCTATGTCTATCCATGCCTCTTCTACCATCTCTAGCCATGTTTCTTCTTCCATCTATGTATCTAAGATGTCGATAGGAGATTTTTTTTAATCTGATTTAATTTTATTATGTGGAATTTTTACCTTTCACTTTTCTATTTTTTATTCTTATTAGGTATAATATTCTCTATTTTTAGTGTAGGATGTGTTATTTTTTCTATGAGTGGCCAAATCTTCTAAGTTTGGGTATTATTTATTTTCCCTTTTAGATGCATGTGTCCCTGCCATTTGGTGTCATTCAAATTGTACATGTTTCCCCTAAATTTTAATTATTTATTAAGGTGTTGCTTCTTATTTTGTGGCTCCCTCTTATTCTTATTCCTCTTTTGTTGGTTTGATATTGGATGTTGTTTCATGTATTTCAGCTAATAACTACTATATATTATATTACATATCTTGCGAGGTAGACTTCCCTGATGCTTTTAGGAATGAGTGGATGATTATGAAAAGTTTCTATATTTTAGTATCTAAAAAATTCATAACCAAGGGGTATAATTATTTTTAACATGGAATATATGGTTGGATTTAGAGGAAGTCAATGGTGTCAAAAAATTAAAACTCTATATTATATTTGGAAATACTTTCAAGAGTAATTTTATACTATGCACTGAGGATTTATTGTAGCTTAGCCCCCAAGTCAAGCACAAAATAAAATTGGAGTTGTATGGTTATGGTCTCTAAATAGTTTTTTATTTTATATTCTATGGTTTTTTATTTGTCTCAATCTCCTTTTTAATCTATGCTTAGGAGAGTATTTATGTAGAGCATTGCTAAACAGAGTAATAGAGATCCATAACGGAAATTATGCTTACCTATCTTGATGTTTTGAATGTTGGAATTGAAATTATCCAATAGACCTTGGTAGATGTTGAATTTTGTTTTCATTGACATCATATCAAATGCCAGCATTACTCTCTTAGGGCTCATGGAATCTTTCCTATTGATAAAGTATATTTTCCTCGCTATTATTTTGATTGTGTATGTATAGGTGGCATTAAAAATGGTTGTTAATTTGATGTCACATTTCTCTTTAGTAGCTTTCATAAAAATGGAAGATTTTATATCATTAGGAATCCAAAGAGACAAATTTTTTTAGTTTCTTATTATTTAAATCACAAGAGAATTCAAATCAAACAATACGATAGAAACTAAACTACTCTTGCCTATGTACTTCGGTGAGCTTTACACAATGAACAAAATTCCAAATATAAGATAAAACACAAAACCATATTACCTCCCTTGTCAAACTATTATTCATTCATTGGCATAGAGGATGTTCTTTCTCAACTTATGGACAATAGAGAATTTCATCAATGCAATTTCCATTTAGGAAGCACTTCTCGAAGACCACATGAGGCTTGGCTTGGCTTCACTTGGCTTGGTGAAGCTTTTCCTTAATCAGTTTGACATTATAACATTGGTTTGAGAGATTTTTTAGATAGGGGTAATGGCACTTCTATTATAGGTATTAAAACTAACTCTAACCCAAGTACAATTAGGTTTAGTTTTAAACTTGGTTGTGTCTATATTAAACTTGGTCAAGTTTATATTAACCTTGGGTTGGGTCAAAAAAATTATGAAGGCTTGACAACTCATAGAAGAAATTTATGAGGTGTGACTCACATTTTTTTAGAATTTTAGGCATTTATAAAAGATATTATTAATTCTTTTGACTTTGACCTCATCTTTATTGAAAAAAACTTTTTTTAGAAAATGTAATTCCCTAATTGAACTTGGAATCTTTACTTAATAAGCTAATTGAAGTTTGATTTTTAATTAATATTTCTTAGTGTTTTTTATTATTTAGGAATTATTCTAGTGTTTTGCATTAATAGATCAAAAGGCCAATTTATCAATTATCTAAGTCACAATTTGATTTGTGTTGAATCCAAGATAGGTTATCATTTTGTATAGGATAATACCAAAAATAAGGAAACCTCAACATAATTATGGGCACTTTTATCCCATGCACAGATAAATTTAGGTATTTTAGGTGATTTCTATGCTTAAATTATGTCAATTGTTAGAAATTGATTTGATATCCAATTTAGACATGAACGCGACTGAAATGAGGTGTCTATAATTTCCCTTATTTGAGAAGGTGTTATAAGATAGTTATAGTAATATATTTTCAAATAATGCAAAATCTAATAAGATGAAAGGTTCATTCCCTAGAGATTGGTTGATTACTCATGGAGGTCTACTCAAGGGATCAAGTGGTTGATAGAGTCATCGAACATTCCCTCAAAATAAATAATATGATATGATCTAGTGGAAATATAAGAGGAAAAATTAATTTTCCCAAAGGCAGTTATAATCAATGGCATAGGTTTATGACCCTATGTGGAAGGTAGAGCAAACAATAATTACTTTCCCAAAGTGAAAATAATCATTTAAATATGTATTTACCCTAACAGAATAAATACGTCAAAAAATAATGATTTGCCTAAAGGCAGTTATAATCATTAGAACATTTGGATCATGTGATTGAAAATGAGTTTGCCCTAGGAAGGCCAAATAGATCATTGATTTCTCAAAAAAGAATTTACAGCATCTAGGTAAATTGGTAAAGGGAACATATGCTAAAAACTTATAAAATGGAACTATGATGAGCTGGAAAAGAATAACCACATGATTAAAGTCTAAGTGTGAGTATAAATATGCATGTTCAAACTAACACTGGTATAGGTAGACAAAATAATTTTGTTAAATGGGTCTTGAAAGAGGCCCAATAAAATGATCTAGTGAAAAAATGGCCAAGAAATAAGGAATGTATGATCACACAATATGTAAAATGGACCATGGAGGCAAAAAATAAACCTCCTAGAGTACACATAATGAACCTTAGGAACTAGGGGTGAAAAATTCATAATTTTAGGCTATATATTCACTCCATGGGGTGAAAAAATGACTTATTTTCACCCAAGCCCTTTCTAAACTTGAGCTTTAGTTTTTTTCAAGAGTCATTTATAAGAAATGGCATGCAAACAAGGATAGAGACATGTTAGTGACTGAGTGAGGGAGAATGGGTGACCTCCACATGATAAGATTCTAGTAAGTAACCTCACCCTAGTGATTAGGTGTATTTATTATTCATTTAATGCTTTCCCTAGTTAATAAAATGGGTAAGTCATTATTTTTTGGAGGGGAAAATAACTTTGACCAAGGTAAATGGTGACTTTGCCAAAAATCATCAATGATTTTGCCTTAAAATGGTCAATTTAGCCTAATTGGTGATTTCATGAAAACACACAAAGTTTCCATTTTCATAGGTTTTCCAAAATGGTAATTTTACATAAAACCAATGGATTTCACCTAATTAGCGACTTTGCTATAAAAAAATTTAAAAACACCTCATCGGCAATTTCACCAAAATAAGCAAATTCATTATTTAGAGTTAAAGGGAAAATAGTGACTTCACTAAAAGCCCTAGACTAAGGCACTGGCAGGACAAAATAGCATGGGGTGACTCAATTTTCTATGGGTAAATACTTATACTTGTCTAGATAGTAGCATAGGTTAATGATAATCTTGTTATGGTAGCAGGAACAACTTGTGATACTTACAACATGAGAGTGGCATTCCCACTATTTGTGGATGTAGCAGATTTGGACTATGGAAAGGTTGCATTCCTACAGGGCCTAGACATATATGATGTTGTATGGATGCCTATGATCTAGGTAAATTGAGCATATCTGAGTGCCCTTATAGAGTGATGGCACTCTAAGACTTTGAATTTTCACCTAACAACTAGGGAGGCCACTTTTACACTTGAGGATACCTAGCAGATCCTCAAGCTAACCATGATAGGTTATAGATTATTCTAGATAGATCCATCATGACAACAAGTAGTGTTGGATGACTTGACTAGTTTTTATGATATTCCCATAGTGAATGGGAAGGTTGATATTGATTTTTTCTTGAGACTTAAATTGACTTGTGACCTGAGGACTTAGCCCCTAGGTACCCCTCACCACCAACATTGATCAATATGGATGTTGTTGTAGTGATGTCTATTTCCAGCATCATATTGATGCTTGACAAGAGCATCCATTTCTTCCACATGGGATTAAGAAGAGTGATATGATAGTTTGGCATGATATAATATATTCCAGTAGATCCCAAGTGGTCTTTTCATTCTACTATAGAGATCAACCACACCACCCTAGTGATTCAAAGGAGTATAGAGGTGGTTAGCTATGGGAGCATTCCATGGGTGGTATGGGCATATGTAGGAAGTCTAACAGTATAAGGGTCACACCAGATTATGTACACTAATGGGTATAGTTTTATTATTTGATAATTACTACTCCATGATAGGAAGGTGGTTAGGGATAAGTACAGGGTTGGTTACTAATGGATGTGGATGAGGCAAAGGTTGAGACTAGCAATAGGTGTAGAAATAGTGGTAATAACTAGCATAACATTAGAGGAGAGGATGATGATGATGATGATGATGATGATGATGATGATGATGATGATGATGATGATGATGATGATGATGATGATGATGATGATGATGATGATGATGATGATGATGATGATGATGATGATGATGGAAGGGATGATAGCCAAGATATGATGGTGGTGGATCCCATTAATGTAGATATAATAGGTTCTTTTGTTGATCCAGGCTAGGTAGGGCCATTAGGTACAACTCAAGCAGTTGGGTATAGTACCATGCTAGAGGAGGAGATTATAGCTAGGGTAGGTAGATCTAAGACTTGGATAGGAGGGTGGGTCGATTTTAGGCTACACTAGATATCAATGATGAGGACACGAATATCCTTTAGTTGGAGATTACATGGCTTAAGGCAAAGTTGGTATATATGGTAAAGTTATAGGAATAGATATAGGTAGAGTGAGATTAGGCTATCTCAAATAGGGATCAAGCCTTGGAAAATACATAAAATCTCTAGCATGAGTGAGATGAGGCTTTTAGAGTCAACATATAGGAAGGGTTTTCACAAGTGGTACTTGAGATCCATTAGGCTAAGAATGAGGCCTCATATTATCACTGAGCATATGAGACCACCATCCCCAGAGATCAATGGATAGTTACATTTGAGGTATGGGAATCATAGAAGACTAGCATTAGGTCAGTGTGTTTGAGGACTAGGACATATGGCACAATAGTTATAGGATATATATTGTAACATCCATATCTACCTCCACCACTAAGAGCATCAAGGCCACCTCTTGCTATAGGGCCCATGAACACACAGAGTCAGAGCTAATTATTATAGCTCTATTTTGGCATGTTATATTTTTGACATGATGATATGTATATATTCATAATGTATATGACATTAATTTTCAAGATGCATTAACATTCATATTTGGTCCTTAGAGGAATTTATACATGGACTATTATTCTTTTTATATATGTGATGCTCATGTTATTATCATGTTAGTTCTCATATTTAGATGTGATGTTTTTAGTATTATTGATGTTTATTGGATATGTAAACATGTATGCTCTTCCACTTTACTGCATTACCATGTATATGAGTTGTTGTACTATTTTCTCTTCTTATGTTGTATGACATGTGTGTGTGTGTGTGTGCGCGTGCGTGCGCGCTTATTCAGAGATGCACATTTATATTAGCACATAATATAATCATATTAATCTAATTATTCATGGTTTTGGCTATGTTTGGGATTTGTCTAGTTGTGAACTAAGAGAAGTATTACCCACTGCATTATTTGATAAATCTATTGGCCTAATTTTTATTTTATCTTGTGATATTATGCATCATAATCATAAACAACTATAATAACAATATATATCCTAAATATGGAAAACTTAGTTTAGATGCAAATTTAAATAACCTAGGAATAAGATATGAATAATCAAATCCTAATTGTAAATATAAGACAAATAAACTAAGTGTAGGACTATATACAAACACTCACAACCTAAGTACAAAATATAGCTAATCAAGACTCAAGTGTAAATATAATGTAATAGACCTATGACAATTGAGAAAGGTATAATCAAATGTAAAAAAAGACAACATGCAGTTGTTAACAAATAAAGAAACTAATCAAAAACTAAATAAATAAACCAACTAAACAAATTTAATAGATGAACAAACTAAATGAAATAAAGTTAATTAATCAACCAACTAAAAGAAAAGAAAATAAAATTAACAATTAAACTAAAGCACAAGAAATAAACAATTAAGTTCAAAAAAGAGAAATAGACAACCTATGTTAACCAAAATGAATAAATAAACTAAACTAAGGCAAAGAATAATTCAATACACATACTATTATAAGACACACAAAGGTAATTAAATAAACTAAACTAAAGCAAACAACAATATACAATCTAGTTAGTAATAATGTTAGAAATGAATAGAATACAAAAAAATAATGAGTTAGTGAATTAAATTGTCTGTGCATGTGTAATAGAGGTGTTATATTTGGGTACAAGGTTTCCCTTAGGCTATATGTAACAAAGACATAAGTAAAACAAAATAAGAACAAATGGCACAAGCTTACCCCTACGTTATAGTGAACAATGCCAAAGTGTATGATGGTAAAAAGGTTACCCCTAGGCTATAGGGAGTAATGACATAGGCAAGATGGCAAATGTTTCCCCTAGGCTATAGGGCAATAATGAAACAAAATCAAATAGGGGGAATAGAATAAATAATAAGGGGTAGCTGATCTAACTCCAGATGTGCTAGGAAAGTGGATGTTGCCTACATTATCCCATGGACACTAGGTCCAACATGAACTTCAAGCCAAATGTAGTTTTCCTAGGATATGGGATAAAAGAAAATTGATGATAAAAAATGAAGATGATTATATATGAATAAAGGAATTGTATCTAAAAATGGTGAGTGTGTAGTGTAAAGAGGGTGGTGATGTTCACAATCATGAAAGCATCATGTACAAGAAACTCATGAAGCCATGAAAGTGATGGTTTTGGCTAAAACCACACTGGAAGATGAAAGATAAGTATCCACCAATGAATTGAATTGATCAGTCATAGTGTTCACTACATCTGTGGCTTGGAATGAGAATGAGATTAAAAAATAGTGAGAGTGTTGGCTGAGGTTGATCATAAAATGGTGAAAGTGTAAGAAAAGTAAAGTGTTCATTAGTACATCAAGTTTAAATGCACAATGCTCACAAAAGTGACTTGAAAATTGGTGAGAGCATATGGCTAAGATTGAAAAGAGAATAATAAGGATGGGAAAAATAAAGGAAAAGTGATTACTTATGAAATTTCTATAAAACCCATGATCTTTAGGATAAAGGATATGAAAATAAGTGCCAACAGGTAATAAAGTGATGAAAAAGTGATGGCTGAGCTAACCCAAGATACCCCATGTATCCAAGTATTGCCTACATAGTCTGTGTGGATGTCAAGACAATGTAAATCTCCCAAAAATGAGAGAAAAATGGCAAAGTTTTATTGAAATTAAGCTACATAGGTAAGATAATCCATCCCAAAAAAAAATTTAAGGCTTTATATCTCGCATGAAAATACTAAGCTAGTTTTCATGATTTTGTGATTTTTAGGATTTTCTTAGGTGTTTTCAAATGTTTAGGGATTTTTAAATGCTTTGAATGGTTTTAAAAATTTTGGGGTATCTTAAATCATTAGATATTAACAACATATTATTCATAAAATGGTGATAGCATTGCTTAGGGTGCTCATAAAATGATGAGAGAATTCAAACTTAAACTACTCATAAAACAAAGAGATTTCAAATAAGGGTCACTAAGATGACCTTAGAAAACATTGATTGATACCTACATAGTCCAAATGGACCTCAAGACACTTTAGTTCCCATACAGTGAAGCATCAAAATGAGTAATAGTGAGTTCATGAATAGGAAAATGGTAATGTATGGAATATTGATACAAAAATGCATGGTAAAGGGGTTATTCCTAGGCTATAGGAAATAATGACATAGGTAAAGTGATATAGATTGAAACACAAATGAAGGATGCAATTTAAAGGACCACTATCATACTACTTTCATATATTACCATTGAAATAATGCCTTCAAAAGTTTAAATATAAATTACGTGCTAGAAATTATCCAATATCAACCACTAAAAGTGCCTAAAGTATAAATGAATCAAAACCAAGGCCAAAAGTGATAGGGAACAAGTGAAAAGAACTAGAGGTCAATAGGCTAAGGTATGATAGGAAATGGTGTTGGAGAGTTGTCATGATGATGTCATGATATTGTCATGGAGATGTCTTATTGAGTGGATGAAGTAATTTGATAGCTTAAGTGATAATTGCAAAGTGTGAAATGTGATTGTTTTAGTGTACTTTATGTATGGTTGGTTGATCTTCAATATTGACATGGCTAAAAAGGATCAGGGTTGAGTATGGTGATTTGAGCATGTGTAAGGGGTCCTAATAGAAGTGAAAAATGATTTGAATGATTATATTCATGAGTGGAATCCACTTGATTCATCATTGTTCTCATCTAGATGCTTTGGGTCTAGTGGCAAAAAATTTGAGTAGGTAGTTTGATGATGTCACCATTGCCACATGGGAATGAGTCAAGGGGAGTTGGTCATATGGTTATGATCATAGTAGTCCCTAGTTTTTATGTGTCATATCTCAAGTCATGCATCAAAATTTAGTCAAGGTTATGAGGGTACAAATTTGGCTTCTCAGTCAAAATTCATTATTTTATCTTACTTAGCCAAATTGGCAATTGGCCAGAAAGAGCTGAGTAAACATGTTTATGAGGTTAGCATTCTCATACATGGAGGTGTTAGGACAAAATGATCATATGGGTTTAGTTGTTTTTGTTCCTAGTTTATTTTAACAATTTTTTTTGATCATGTAATGTAGTGCATCAAAATATATGTGTGCAAAGTTGGGCTCCTAGGTAGTTTAACTGTGTTTTCCCATATTGAGCCAATTTTGCAATGTGGCAAGAAGAGCCAAGTGAGAATTTTGGTGGTGTTATTTATTACACATGTGAAAGTTTAAAGAGAAAATAATAATATGGGTTTATTTAGTTTTGATAATAGATGATTTATGCTAAATTATAGATCATGCACTAAATCACAATAAAAGTTATGTAAGAGCAAAGTTAGTCTCCCAAGTAGGTTTTGACATAGTTGTCTTTGTGATAGAATATTTTGATAAGGAATTTTAATGACATTATAACTTGCATGCACGACGGTTCCAAGAATAGTGTGTCATATGGTTGGATTATCCTATGTGAGGATATCTTCTAGTCCAAATTTTAGATCCTACATCAAAGCATAGAAGAAGTTATTAAGGTTCAAAAATGTCTAACGCAGGCATATTGAAAGGGTCCCCATTTTTGCAAGAGTTAAAGCTCAAGTAAGATCAATGGTACACATTGATCTAATAAGTCATGAAGTAGCGAGATGAGGAAAGGATCATGATGTTTAATTAATAATTAAGGGTATAAGATAAGGATCCAATGGTGAGTGGGCATTCATATAGATTGATCGAATGATGAGTGTTTATCATTAAAGACTTAGTTGATCCATAGAGATAGATGGAGTGAATTGAGTTAATATTATGAGATTGCATGAGATGAGGTCAAAGTGAGAGAGGTTTAATGATTGAGTATTGACACCTATGTGTTAAAGATCAAAATATATTGATGGTGTGTATTTGATCTGAGTAGCGAGGACATGAGATGATTGTAAAGATTTCAAAGTTTAACTATGAATTTTACCATTTAAAAATTTAATTTTTTTAAGGTAAATACCAATTTTGGTCTTTAGGCCATATATTTGGATAAAATTTAAATTTACTCATGCATTAAAAATAAAATATGTAGAGGACTCTAAGGTACATCTGGTAATATGAATTTGAAGATCTAAAAGTATGTGAAGACAAAGATATTAAGCTTCAAAGTTGACTATGCTTTTGTGTTTGTTCTACAAGTGGCCAAAAAAGAGTATTTGAGCTCATTTCAATTTTGTTTTGATGACTAATGATGAATTAGCTATTGGAGCATGTTGTAGACTCCATGAAGATGCTCTATGAGCATTTTGGAGGTGAGATTTATCTATCTTTAGTGTGAAAAATGCTTAATAATTTGATTATATGTTTGGTCATGGTGTTCTTATGTATAAGGTCTCTATTTCATTTGATTGAGCATACGTAGACATGAGATAAGGTGACTATGATTATATGATGATGTCAAAGGGGACATGAGGAATGGACCCATATATTTTAAAGTGATCTTATGTTCTTATTTTGTTTGATGGTGTGATAAATGGGTGAATAGGTCTTCATGAGACCTATACGAGATACAAAGGCCTTATTATAAGGTGTATTTACTTAAGTATGACCCATGTGAGATGCCTTAAGGGTGAAGGCAATATTATGGCTGACAAGGATTTTTGTAATCCTATTAATTCATGATTTCTCTATATATAGTGAAACCAAATGTGTTGGTTTCTAGATTTGTAATGCTAGTATGAGGAGTGTGAGTGTGGGACCAAGAAAATGATATAATCTTTGAAAGAGAAGGTACAGGTTAGTGAGGACCTATAGTGAGAGAGGTGTTGAAGGTGATCACATAGGTCATTGAACCTAATAAGCCTAGAAGAGGTAGAATGGTTGAGTATGTTTAAGAGGTTGTTTGATAGAGACTTGGGAGAGTTTTGAGAGAAGCTTATATATGTGAATTGGGGATTGAAGGATGGGTAGAGTGCCTTGTGGATGAGTTGATGAATAGATCAGTTTGAGGATTATTTTTGTGACCTGTTAGTCATAATTTTATTGGTAGAATAGTGCTCTTATTTTGTGAGTGTGAGCGAAGGCAAGGTGAAGATTATCTGAACTTGGTGGTTGATCTTAGAGGTAAATTAGTGTATGTCCTATATGTATGACCATCTAGTCATGTTGTTGAAGATGTGATAGAGTTATTATTGTAAAGGATACATTGATTGTGTAGAGTTGAAAAGTGGGGTTAGTTGGGATATGTAATGTGTCTTAATTGATCTTTGTATGTTGGTTCAAGTATGTAATGTGCTTTGTCTAATAGGGTGTGTTGGGTGACATATTTATTACAAAAAGGTGAGAAGAATGATATCCATAGATCCATCATCAGGTTTTGAAGACATTAGTCCTAAGGTGGAAGTGTTCTTCTCAAGGAGGGTCTAAAGGACTTGATCCTCCTTAGGGGAAGTTGATCTTTGTGAAATAGGGTTTCATTAAATACCTTTGATCAGAAGGACTTGATCAAGGTTCTATGTCAGAAGGACTTGATCCAAGGTTCCTGATCATAATGACTTGATCAATCTCTTGTTTGTGATCATCTTATAGGATAGTAGTCTATTCATATTATAGGCTTGAGAGTGGTTTTTATTCCCCATGAGGGTTTCCCATAGGAATGATGTGTTATGTGTTTGATCTTGTGTATGAATTGAATGAATGAGTTCTCTTTTTAATGTTTCTTGATCAAGTTGATATATGATGATTATTTGAATAGTTTTAAAGGGATTATAATTGAAATTATAATATCTAGGCTCACTAATTCATCCCCCCTTCTCTATGGATTGAACTTCTAACAATTAGTATAAGAGTAAGTCCTTTGGAGGAATCCTAATAGCTTAAAGGTGATCCTAAGTAGGTACAAAGATGGATAAGTAGTTGAAGAAATAAAATCAATAGTGGAAGGCTATGATCAAGGAACTTCAAGAATAGATATGTACTTTTAAGAAAGATGCCAAACAAGATGAGAATATTATCAATGATCTCAAGGTTTAGCTAGTAGATGCCAAGATAAGTTTGTGTTCAAAATAAAAGGACATCATGTTTGATAAATAAGCTTGTCATAACAATAGAGAAGATGATAGTGAAGAAGAAGGAGTTGATCTAGAATCTAAGCTCATGAGTACTCTTGGTGAACTAAAGGAGTAGAAGAAGAGGAATCATAAGATGAGGTATGTGATCAAAGGTCTTGAAACACAAGTTAGTTCTCTTGAGGGAAGTATGATAGAGCAAGCATGTAGAATAAAGGATGAAAAGGCTAAAGAAGCTAAGAGTGATAAGAAAACTATCCAAGTTCTCAGAGTTTAATTAATGGATACAATTTCAAGTATAAGAGCTAAAGAGGATGAGAGCATTCAATTAGAAACCAAGCTAGGTTCATCAATGGATGAGCATGAGCAATTTGTTGTCAAGATAAGCAAGCTTGAAGAAGATCAAAAGAAGTTAGATCAGGTCAAGAGTGATGCAAGAAGGTATATTAGATAACCAAATGCTTCAAGGTATGATAATTTATTTCATATTCATTGTTATATGTGTAATAAGTATGGTCATAGAGCTAAGGACTGTAAAAGGAAGTCAATCAAGAATGGACATTGATTGAGCTATGATAGGAGTTTTTAGCCAAAGATTATTCATAGTTCAAATTTGTCAAAAGGTACAAATGATGTTATTTGTTTCAATTATCATAAAAGTGGACATATTGCTAGATTTTGTCCAAATGGTGTTAAGAGATCTTCAAGGTATGCCAAAGGATATAGAGCTCTTAGAAGATCTGAGAAAGGATAAACTTAGAAATGGAAACCAAATTTAATCATTGCCAATTCTTCTAGTCATAAGGGTGATAAGAAATTTTTTCTAGAAGGCTATGTTGAAAATAAGGATAAGCTCAAGAATCAAGTAGGTAATATGGCTACAGAAGACAAGAATAGTCAAAATATGGTATGGAGACCTGAGGTAGTAAAGACTAATAAGACTAACCCTGTTGAGTCCAAGAGTCTTGATGGATTATTTTCCAAGGTGGAAAAAGAATCAAAAATTAAGTAAAGTCAAGATTTTATAATGTTAGCATTGATTGACAAATCTAAATAAAATAATGAAGTCAAAGATTTAGTTAAAATCAAGCATGACACAAATCAGAGAAAGATATGGAGATATGGGACTCTCCTAAGTTTTGGGACTTTTAGTCTAGCTGTGTCAAAGGGGTGTCTCTATCTAGGCTTCAAGGAGACACTTTTCAGTTAGAGGAAGCTTGGTGGCTATCAGATATTATTTTGATGAGAAGGTATGAAAATAAGGTATGGTTGTGGATTCTTTTTATATATCTATCTATTGGAGAAAAGAAGTTTGTGAAGAATCTCTGTAATCCTATCTTAAGAAGGAGTTAGTTTGTTGATCATGGTTTGGATGTTATCATATAAAGTAATTGAATACTGGATGAATATGTCATGTTCTTGATGAAGCATGAAGTTAGGGGGAGCTTTATAATTGGTTAGGGCCTAGGATCAAAGGACTGGGTAGTTGAATCTGAGTAAGAAAGTGTGGAGAAGCAAGTGTTGCTATGATGTTTTTTAGTTGGAAAATTCTATAGGGTTAGATTGAAGTTTTAAATATGGAAAAGGAATATTTTTGATTTGTTAAGGTGTACAAGAAGTTGTAGAGGTGGATGTTGAATGGAAGATGATATGTTAACTTTATTTATTTTAAGATTCTAGAGTTTTGGGCTCTACTATAAAAGTGGTTTTCCTTATGAGTTGAGTTCTAAGGCTTCTTAATATGTTGAATGGGCCAAATGGGTTGTCAAATCAAGCTTCATATATATTTTAAGGTTCTTTTTTCTCAAGGTTATTCAAGCTTTTGTCAAAGTGGAGGGCTAATTAGCTAATAGGTTTGAGAAAGAAGTATGTACCATAGGATGATCTTGGTGATGAAAATTTGTATAATTGAAGGGGAATATGAGATTGCTCTAGATATGGAGTTTCAAGTCTTGAAGATGTATTTATTGAAAATTGTGGGCTCTAAAAGTTCTAGGTAGGGCTATAAGGAGGCTAGACATGCCTAGTTTGAAGAAGAGTGACTTTTAATCAAATTCTCCAAAAGAGAAAGTTATGAGTATTTTTAAGGTGAGTTCTCAAGTTGGTTCAGTGCATTTTTATTATTTGGTCAGTGTCATGAAGTTCTATTGGTGGTCCTTATGGTAGCTTGAGAGAGAAGGCTAGTATGTGTGGTTATTCTTCATGGTGTGTGGAGATTTGAAGATGCTCAGAAGGTGAAATTGATTAGAGTTCTTAGAGGGAGTCCCTCTTAGACATTTATTGATGTGTTCCATCATATTTATATGGTTTTGTGTGTTCTTTCTTCATTTATTGTAGTGCTTAGTTAAAGAGAGTGTTGGCATGGAGCAAAAGGAAGTTGTCATGATAAGAAGAGGTTAGCTCCAAGTAAGGGGGAGTTTGTATCATATTTCTAAGATGGTCTTTTCCTATTTATTGGTATTTTCAAGTCCTCAAGATCAATTGGTGCCCACTTTTTCAGTGTCAAAGGGGGAGAAATTTCATGTTATGGAAAGTTCCTATTGTGGGAGTGTTTAAAGATAGAGAAGGTGAGTTGTTTATTTCTATATATGATGGTGTTTGACATCAATGAGAAAGGGGAAGATTGTTAGAGAGTTTTCATTATGATGTCATGGTGTTTTTATGGAGGTGTCTTATTGAGTAGATGGATTACTTTGATAACCTAAGTGACAATGACAAAGTGTGCAATGTGATTGTTCTAGTGTACTTTATGTATGGTTGGTTGATCTTCAATATTGACATGGATAGAAAGGATCAAGGTTGAGTATGTTCTTTGATCATGTGAAAAGGGTCCTAAAAAAATTCAAGAATGCTTGAATTCTTATGTGCATGAGTGTAATTCACCTAGTTCATCATTGTTATCATCTAGACACTTTGGGTAAAGTGGTAGAAAATCTGAGTAGGCAGTTTGATGACATCAGCATTACCATGTAGGAATGAGTCAAGGGGAGTTGGTCATATAGTTGTGATCACAGTAGTCCCTAGTTTTTATGCACCAGATATCAAGTCATGCATCAAATCATGATCAAATTTATGAGGGTGAAAAGTTGGCTTCTTAGTCAGAATTCATTATTTTCCCATACTTAGCCAAATTTGTAGTTGGCTAGAAAGAGCTAAGTAAACATGTTGTTGAGGTCAGCATTTGCATATGTGGAGGTGTCAAGATAAAATGATCATATGGGTTTGTTCATTATTTTCCTAGTTTATATGTGTTAATTTTCAAATCATGTGATATAGCATGTTAAAATATATGCATATGCAAAGTTGGGCTCCCAAGAAATTTGACTGTGTTTTCCCATACTTAGCCAATTTTGCAATGTGGCAAGAAGAGTTGAGTGAGAATTTTGATCATGTTATTTCTTGCACATGTGAAGGTGTAAATAGAAATTGATAATATGGGTTTGTTTAGTTTTGAGAATAGATGAATTATGCTAAATTCTAGATCATGCACTGAAGCACAACAAAAGTTATGCAAGAGAAAAGTTGGTCTCTGAGGCAGGTTTTGACATAGTTGGCTTTGTGAAAAAAAATGTTGAGAAGGAATTTTAATGATGTATATCTCACATGCATGAGGGTTCTAATAAAAGTGTGTCACATGGTTGTATTCTCCTATGTGAGATATTTTGATCCAAATTTGAGATCCTGCATTGAAGCACAGAAGAAGTTATTAAGGTTAAAAAATGGTTACTCAAGCATATTGAAAGGGTCCCCATAGTCATTTATGCAAGATTTAAAGATTAATCAAGATAAATGGTACACATTACTACAAGAAGATAGGAAGCAATGAGATTAAGATAGTTATATAATGTTTAATGACTAAACAAAGGTATAATATAAGGATCCAATGATGAGTGAGCATTCGTATAGATTGATCCAATGGTGAGCATTGATCGTTAAAGACCTAGTTGATCCATAGAGATCAATGAAGTGCATTGATTTAACATTATGATATTGCATGAGATGAGGTCAAAGTGACTGAGTTTTAATGATTAAGCACTGGTGCCTATGTGTTAAATATTGGAAGAGATCATCGGTGTGTATTTGATCCAAGAAATGACACAAGATGGTTGTAAAGTGTTTGAAGTTTAACTATAACTATTTCCATTTGAATTTTTGAATTTTCTAAGGGAAATACCAATGTTTTCTCTTTGGGCCATATATTTTAATAGAAGTCAAATTTTCTAATGTAATAAAAAGCAAATATGTAGAGGACTCCAAGGCACATATAGAAATATGAATTTGAAGATTTGTAATTATGTATAGACAAAGATATTAATCTTCAAAGTTGATTGTGGTTTCGTGTTTATTCTAAAAGTGACATGGGAAGAATATTTGAGCTAGTTTTGATGTTGTTTTGATGTCTTATGATGAACTAGCTATTGGATCATGTTGTAGACTCCATGAGGATGCTTTTTTAGTATTTTAGAGGTGTGAACAATCTATCTTAAGTATGAACAATGCTTAATAAGTTGACTATATGTTTGGTAATGGTGTTCATATGTATAAGGTCTCTATTTTAGTTATTTGAGCATATGAAAAGGTGAGCAAAGGTGACTATGATCATTTGAGGATGTTGAAGGGGACATAAGGAGTGGACACATGTATTTGAAATTGGTCCTTTATTCTTTTTTTATTCGATGGTATGCTAAATGGGTTAATAAGTCTTCATGAGACATATAAGAGCTATAATAGCCTTATTAAAAGGTGTAGCTACTTAAGTGTGACACATGTGAGATGCCTTAAGGGTGAAGGCATGTATTGTGGCTGACAAATATTTTTATGATATTGTTAATTCATGATTGCTCTATATATAGTGAAACCAAATGTGTTGGTTTCTATATGTGTAATACCAGTATGAGGAGTGCAAGTGTGGAGCCAAGTTTAGGAGATAACCTTTGAAAGAGAAGGTATAGGTTAGTAAGGACCTTTAGTGAGAGAATAGGATTAGACATGCTAGTTTGATCAAGCTATTGAAGGTGATCACATAGGTCATTGGACCTAATAAGTCTAGAAGAGGCAGAATGCATGAGTATGCTTGAGAGGCTATTTGAGAGAGAGTTTTAAGAGTTTTGAGAGAAGATTCTATATGTGAATTGGGGATTGAAGGAGGGTTAGACTACCCTATGAATGAGTTGATGAGAATAATTTTTTAAGGACTATTTGTATGACCTATTGGTCATTTTTTTATTGGTGGAATAGTGATATTGTTGTTTGAGTGTGAGCAAAGGCAAGGTGAATATTGTGTGAGCTTGGTGGCTGATTTGAGAGGTAGATCAATGTGTGGATTATGTGTATGACCATCTGGTCATGTTGTTGAAGATGTGATAGAGTTTTTGTTTTAAATGAAACATTGAGTATGTAGAGTTAAAGAGTGGCATTAGTTGTGATATGTAATGTGTCCTAATTGATCTTTGTATGTTGGTTCAACTATGTAATGTGCTTTGGAAAATAGGGTGTGTTGGGTGATAGAGTTGTTTTTGAAAGGTGAGAAGAGTGATATCCAGAGATCCATCATCAAGTGTTTAAGACATCAATCCTAAGGTGGAAGTTTTCTTCTTAAGGAGGGTCTAAAGGACTTGATCTTCCTTAGGGGTAAATACTTCTTGTGAAATAGGGTTTCACTAAAGACCTTTGATCATAAGGACTTGATCAAGGTTATAGGTTATAAGGACTTGACTAAAGGTTCCTAATCAAAAGGACTTGATTAGTCTCTTGTTTGTGATCATCTTATAGGATAGTGGTCCATTCGTGTTGTCAGCTTGAGAGTGGTTTTTATTCCCCATGAGGGTTTCCCATAAGAACTATGTGTTTGACCTTGTGTATGCATTGAATGAATGAGTTCTCTTATTAATGTTGATTGATCAAGTTGATATATTTTGATTGTTTGAATAGTTTGAAAGGGATTTCAATTGAAATTATAATATCTAGGCTCACTGATTCACCCCTAGTGGATTGTACCTCTAATAAAGGGATATGGGTATGGTACAAAGAATGGTTATGTTATGGAACAACTTAAACAATCCTTGTAGAAAGTAGTTTAAGTACCTCAATCATAAATTTTTTTGAGGTGAATTATGTTCATCTCCTTCTGGCATGGCTAATATGTATGCTACAAAATCATAGTTATCAATAACTACATAAGTCCCTAACTAGTTAGAATAAAACTTTCCTTTATTTTTGGTTTCGATATTGATGTTTTTAAAATTTTATTTTAGTACAAGATCACCAAGCTAGATTTATATATACTTTAAGTTCCAATTATATCCACCACTTAATCTATTCTAGTACACTTGAAGGTTATTCAAGGTAGCCATTCATTTTCCAACTAGTATATCTAGCTCTTTTAAATGACCTACTTTGTAGTCCTCATCATCAATGATGTACTACAGTGAAATACAAAGAGAAGGCAACTCCACCTCAACAATAGGAATGGCCTCAGTGCCATAAATAAGAGAATATGGTGTAGCTCTTGTTGGAGTATGAATAGTAGTATAGTAGGCCCAAAGGGTGTTAAATATCTGCAAGTGCCAATTACAACCAACATCATTGACAATATTTTTGAGGATATTCACAATGGTTATGCTAGATGCCTCAGCTTGGCCATTGCCTTATAGGTAATAGGTAGTGAAAAAGTGTTATTTGATATGGTATTATGCACAAAGGGTTTTTACATCTTTGTTTATTAAATGAACCATCATTATAAGATATAATGTTATATGGGATATCATAGCATAAAATGAGATGGTTAAAGATGAATTTGTAAATCTACTTAACAATCATGTGAGGGGAATGGCTCCACCCATTTAGTGAAATATTCTATATTATTTTGGATATGTTTGTGGCTATTCGATGATGTATGATTTATCTTCTCTATGAGGTCAAGTACCCAAATTGAGAATGGCCATGGTGTTATCAGTTGTTTAAGCATTTTGGCTAGAGCATGGATCAAATTGGCATGATTTTTACACTTCTTCACATAGGTAGTTATGTTACTTTCCATAATCAACTAATAATAACTACTATACAATAATTTATTTTCAAGGATGGCCCCACTAGTGTGGGCCCCACACACCCCTTTGTAAACTTACCTCAATGCTAATATAGATTCTAAAAAATATAAACAATGAATTAGGGTTCCATCATAGCTTTTATAATATAGAGTAGGTCCAAGTAAGGTATAAAAAAAGGCTTCATGAATGATGATTTTTTTATTTTGTGGGAAAAGGATAGGGGAATGCTTTAGTCATTGAGTTAATTATATAATTCAACATACCAAGTAGAATTTGGACCAACAATATCTCAAACCATATCAATAGTTGCTTCCTCATGTGTTGGTAATAGGATATTTTCCATAAGAAACTGATAATCTCTGGCTCTATCCATAATCTGAATCATAGAGCCAATTATGGCCATGGAAGCATCTATTTTATTACTGGCCCTAGGTACATATTTACATTGGAGATTATAAATTTATTACTTAAGAGTGTCAAACATAACATTATAAGGTACCAACTTCTCATCTTTTATCTAGTATTGGTTTATAACCTGACTAATTATAATTTGTGAATCACCATGAACCAAAAATATTAGATATTATAATGTATTGCTTGGCAAATCCCTATGATAAGTGATGTATACTCAGCGATATTATTAGTACATGAAAAACTGATGTGAAATGACTTAAAAATAATATCCCCTTGTAGTGTGATAAAAAATATGCTAGTTCTTGACCCACATGATGTGAAGAAACCATTAAAGTAAATTGTCAATTATTCTACTTAAGGAGCTGCTTCTGCTCCAATCATGATGGATTCATCTAGAAACCCAAATATAAGAGTTAAGTATCAGGAAAATGAACTTCTACAAGTTGATCTATAAGTGCATGTCCCTTAATGGATTTTTGATTGACATACTCAATATCAAATTTGCTCAAGAGCATGATCCACTTTGCAATACAACCCTATAAATTTATTTTAGATAGTAGATAATTTAGTGGATCTATTTTGGCAATTATAATAGTCTTATTATTCAGCATGTAGTGACATAACTTTTGGGCTACAAAAAGCATAACTAAACAAGCTTTCTTAATCAACATATAATTGTGTTTGTTCATATGTGACTAATGTTCAACTTAGGTAGTATATATCATGTTCTTTGTCTTGTTCATCATTTTGTGCCAAAAGTGCCCCCAAGGCATTTTCAATGGTAGATAGGTAAAGCATAAATGGCCTTCCTAGCATAGGTGGTAACAAAACAAGCAGATTGGCCAAATATTATTTGATATGGTCAAATGCTTTCTAGAAATATTCATTTCATGAGAAATTGGTGCCCTTTTTTATCATGTGTGTAAAATGATGGGATTTGTTGACCAACTATGAAATGAAGCATCTAATTGATTATATTTTAACCTATAAACTATGGATTTATTTCAAGGTAGATGTTGGTGACATCTTGGTAATGGCCTGAACCTTAGATGCATAAACCTCAATGCCTCGATGAGAGACCATAAAGCCTAAAAATTTGCCAAAAATTACACTAAATACACACTTTTAGGTTGATCCTAACTTTGTACTCTCAAAGTCTCTCAAAAATTATTTGAAGTACGGTTGGGTGTTTGGCTTGGGTCTTAGATTTACCCAAGATGTCATTGACATAGTCCTCAATAATGTCATGCATCATATCATGGAAAATTACTTATATGGCCTTTTGGTATATTGTTCCTACATTTTTGAGTTTGAATGGCATCACCTAATAAAAAAACATTACTCATAGAGTGGTGAATGTTGTCTTATATTAGTCTTCTAGTGTAATCCAAATTTGGTTATATCCTAAAAAAATCATCCATAAGGGAAAACATTTATATATGGATGTGGAGTCAATAATCATTTTAGTGTTTAGTAGAGGAAATGCATCATTTGGGTAGACCTTATTAATGTCATGGAAATCAATGTATAATTGAATACCCTCTGGCTTCTTGCTAACTAATAATATATTGGAAATCTAGTCAAAATAATCAATAGGCCAAATGCATCTCATTCCTAAGAGTTTATATAACTCTTTCTTGACTAATAAAACAATATAAGGATGTATTTTCATAGCTTCTACTTAACTAGTTTGATACTAGGGTGTACAAAAATATGGTGTACAATCAATGTGGGGTCAAAACCTCACATATCTAAATAGGCCCATATAAATATATCAATGAATTCTCTCAAAAGGGATGTAAAGAATTTAAATTCCTCTTCACTAAGGGATGCACCTAATTAAACCCATTTTTTGTCCTTTGGATTCCCAATGTTGACCTTAGAAGTGTCCTCCACAAGGAGTGTATAACCATCTTATAAGAGGGTTAGTAAAGAGGTAAACTAGTTGGCAATGTTGTAGTATTTTGGCCTAATTGGTTCATCAATGTCACTTATACAAGATGAATTTGAATCTTTGAAGGGTGGCAAAGGCCATGTAAAAAATACCTCTGGTCACTCTTGTATGATCTTCTCAAAATCTTATCACTCTTCAATATTTATTTTTGAACCATATATAAAACTTGGACTAGTGGTCTCCTGCACTTCATGTGAAGAGGGGTGAACATCCCCATCTAATGGTGCTTAAAATTAGTTTTCACCAAGAGAACTACATTTTTATTTACTTTTCTCCTAGTCTAAAAGTGCCTCAAAGAGGTTTTCACTTTTAGACCTCAATATTTGATTTTTGTTTTTCTTTTGTCCAAGGAAGTTCACCCACTCTTCGAAATAGGTAGTAAGATCCAATCCGATAGAGATACCCTATTTGTGATCTCCTAAAGGGATATGATCCTTCAAACTCAAAATGTCACAAACGGCCTCATTATTATCGAACTTGTCAAGTGGTATTGTTGACTCTTGGTTGTTCTATTCTATCAGTTAGGGGTGATAAAGGGTAAGTGATGAAGGGTGAATAATAGGATTAATAGTATATATAGTATAAGGGTTAAATAAATTGGTACTAAAAAGGTCATCATAGATTCTATAATTATACCTTACATTATTTTTGGCATAATTCTCACTAGTCTTTGGTGTAGGAACTTGAATAAGGTATGCGGGGTCACCCTTAGATAGTTTAAATCCAATAATGTGAGTTTCTTTGTACTTGGTCATGAAAATTGGCTCAAGTGTTCTTGATTATTTTACCCCCAATCCTCTACCTTCATAATCCTGGTTATCCATAATTTGATTAAGGATAGGATACTTGGAACTTTTGTAACAATCAACTAGATTATCATTATAGAGACATGAATCATCTTTGGCCAAAGGGTCATGTTCTTGGCTAGAGGCCAGTTTGACATAATGGGTTCAATGAGATGAGATTTTCCCTTAGTCTCCCATAGGCTTTTGGGTTTTGAGGCAATTTTGATATATGAAAGGATTCATGAGTACTATACTCTCCTTGACCTTTACTGGAAAAATGGTTAGATATCTCTGATAGAGGTGCAAATGAAGTTGAAGCTAAGATTTTAGGGTTGATGTAATTGGCTTTCGGTTCTTATTTAATGGATTTTGATTTATCAGTGTTTTATCCATTAGTTTAGGCATATGATTCAAGAAAAAATGGTAATTATAACTCTTGTACTCCACCTCAATATGTTTACAAAATTGGTAAGGTTGAAGATCATCTAGTATGGTTACTTCTATCCCTAAATGGGGAAACTTAATTCATTGATGTAACATGGAAGGTATGACCCATATTTCATTGATCTATGATCGTCCTAAGAGTAATTTATATAATAACTCAAGGTTGAGAACATGGAAAAAGGTATCATGGGTCAAAATTCCAATGACCAGTGGCAAACAAATGGTTCCTTGTGATTCTCATTCCTCATTCTCATACACTTTGATGATAATGGTATTTAGTTGAATATTGGCTGCTTTGTATCCAAGATGTTTCACCAACTTTAGAGACACAATGTTTAGGCCCAAACCATTGTCTATAAGAATAAGTTTAACTATATGTTTAGTTATACTGAGCTCTATGTACAAAGGGTTGTTATGCAATGCACCTAGGGATGACATATCACTTTAATCAAATGTAAGTCATTGGCCAAGGGCTAAATGTCCTACCATAATTTGAAATTTATTAGGTGTAATGTCATTAAGTACAAGGGATTGGATTAGGTATTCATTAATTATACTCTCTTAAATTATATATGTGTGCAACAATCCATGATGGATATTTATGTAGGTGTTGGTTTTAACTATTCCATAATGTCATAGGTTTTCTCTTTGGTATTGGAAATTATGGATTTTTATTTATCGGTATGGAGGTTTGGATGGGTTAATTCATGGAGGAAAACTATGGCTCTTGCATAGTAACCTTGGCTTGTCAAGTTGTGCGCCCAATCTCAATCAGTATTGGGCTTTTGTAATTAGATCAAGAGATAAAAGATTCTAGAATGGTAATTCTTAGGTGGTGTTGATATTGGATGCTAACATGGTCTAAATAAGGATTACCGACATAGGGAGGTTGATAAGCATTATTAAACATTGGTCTAGGTCAACGAATATTTGGTCAACTTTGATGGTAATGGTAATGATATCATTGCTTGAAACATGACTTACAATAATTTTTTAAGTATATACAATGGAATGATGTCCTCCCTGGATTTATTGATCAATTTAACCTTGGTTTTGACCATTTTATTACTATTGATGTTATTGAAATTGTTGTTGTGGTGGTGTTATTTGTCATTGTTGTTGTTTTTATGATTAGTTATTGTGTTTAGGAAAAGGGTTTTGATAGATAACTAAGTTATGATTATATATAGGGGCATGGTTATCCCATTCTATCTCTCCATTCTCAAGCATGTTCTCAATCAAGTGTTGTATCTATATGTAATGGTGTATAGAGTGTCCCTTAATGTGATGGTACTCACAAATTTTGTGTTATTTATACTAATTAAGAAAAGGAATTCCTTCAAGAAAAGGCTTTGTTACCATCCAGCTAATCATATTAGCTTGAACAAACTTGTGGAATACAAACTTAATGGGTTCTCTGACGTCACTGAATGCTATAGTTATGGGTGACTTTCTCCTTAGAGGAGTTGTTTGTAATTGTGAAGGATTTTATGGAAGGTTTTGCATAGGTCTAGGTTGAATGAATGAGTTGGTGGTTTCTAAATGGGCAGAGGTAAATGAACAACTAGTGTTTACACTATTTGGACATGTCACGATTTAGTGACCCCATTACTAAGAACATTATTGTTATGATTATAGGCTTTTGATTTTTTCAAAGTATTAGCTTGAAATAGAATTGAAGCTAGTATTTGGATGGGGTTATGGTTTTGATTATGGCTTTGGTTATGTTTTTGGCCTTGATTTTGGTTTTGGTTCTGGTTCTAATTGGAAGAAGATAATTTGATAAACCCTTTGTTGACAAGGGCATTTTCAATTTGTATACCTTTCCCAATAACTTCTTTAAAAGTGTGAGCACATTACAGATCAAGATGATAAGATATCTCTTAATGTAGACTTTGGTTAAATATTATGGCCAATTATTTTTTTGGCAGATTATGAGTGAATCGGCTAGTAAGTGCCCTCCACCATTGCAAGTAACTAGCAAATATTTCATCATTTCTCTATTTTACCTGACCCAAATCTACCACTGTAGTGTCATGTTTGAGATTTTATGAGAAATGATGTATAAACTCATCTAAAAGGTCATCAAATTATGGCACAAAATTATATAGTAGTTTAAGAAACCATTCCAAAGCTTGTCTAGTTAAATTTTTAGGAAAGAGGAGAAGTAGATATATATCATTGTAGGCCACTGGTTGAAAAACAACAAATAATTATTTTAAATTCTCTTTTGGGTCACCTTTGCCCTTATATTTATCAAATTTGGGTGGCTCATAACCTAGAGGAAAACATATTTAGAGGTAATTCATATTAAATGGATATGAGCATATCTCTTCTAAGTTAAACTTCTTCATTTACTTACTAGTTTGAATGGCTAGAATCACATCCTTCATTTATTATAGATTTTGGGACAGGAAACTAGATGGTATGGCTTGTTGTGGTTGGAGTTGCATAGTCAAAGGTGTATTAACTTGATCAAGGTATGATGAAAGAATGGAATATTGGGTAATGTTTATTTAATTGGTCAATTGACTAGAAATACATATCCATACATTAGGATTATACTATTAGTATGGTATATGTTGTTGTTGATAAATATTTTGGATAGTGTTTACAATATGGCTTTAATTTTTAAAATGTGATTGCAGTAGAGGCATTTAGCTAGGTGGAATGTAGTGTGTTTGTTGGGTTTGGATATAAACTTGTCAACTTGTTGACCCTATTATATAAATAGTTCCTGTTGCTAATTAAATTCATACTATTAAAGGTGCTGCAAGTTAGATCTATGTTGTATATGAGGTACCCATTAGGTAAAAGGCAACTATTACCTAATAGGTACCTACTGTAAGTTGGGACCTTGTTATTGGGTAACCACCTCTTGTGAATTGGGTACTTGTTAGAGGATAGGTATCTATTATTGACCAACTGATACTCTTTATTGACCAATAAGAATATGTTGTTGATTAGGTAACATTTGTGAAGGTTTTGGTATATTGGTCTATGTTTGTGATGGAATAACATTAGTTTCTACATGTTGAGATGTTTTAATTTTCAATATTTGTTAGGTGGAATGTTTTTCTTTTTTTGGCTACTTGCCCCCTATTGTGTGTTTCATGACGCTGTTGGTTAAAGAGTGGAAGTTACTTGCTATGTTTGGGAACTAGGTATACCTACCCCTTGTTTTTGTAATCCACTCAAGGTATTGGTAAGAGTAACTTATTTTGTGTTTCTCTACAATATACTATATCCACCTTGGTTCAAATTTTGATTCACTTGCATGTTATCCACTATGTAGTATTCTATAGGAGATATAGTTTCTTATGTCATAATTGGGACATTAAACATGTCTCCTATCAAGGTGATTCGTCCAAAGGGGTCTATGTTCTAATTCATATATCTTGAAGAATCAATTTATAATACTATTGAGGGAGCTAACTTTATGAGTGGCATGTTTGAAATGGCTATGGCACTGAAGTTTTGAGATATGTTAAGATATGTTTGATACACTTGATGTACCTATTTGAATTGGTCATCCATTGGACCCTTTCCTTTTACAAACACATTTAGGCCCTGTTTAGGTATTAAAACTAGAGATTGATTATAACTAGTTGAAGCCTATCAAATTATTTGACATGAGCCATGTTGCTAGGTGTTATTAAAAAGCTAGATAGACTTTCATGTTGGAAGTCTGTCAGGGATTTTGCTCCTACTTCTACCACCCTAACTAAATTTCATATTTTTCTATCAAGTGATGATAAAATAAGTATGGGTCATAACTTATCTATGTGATTACTGTTGTCATCAAATTATGTACCCTAGGATACTCTATGAAGCTCCTATAATTTGATGCAACATGTAATCATCTCTTAGGTTTTGGGGAACCTATAAGAGGGATGAATCTCTAGATTATAAGGGTTATCTCCCTAGATTGTTCTTGAAGTGCACATCACCTAATCTAATGCTTGTTTATGGAAAAAAAGGTTAGGAATTTGCATGAAAATGAAAAATACACTAAATATCTGATACACCAAGACACATTTCCACATAACTATCACATTACCTACTAAATGACAAGGCTTTCCAAGATCAACTCTAGGAATTGAAGGACTCTAGCATAATTATTTCAATGTGAAGGCAACCTACATAGGATAACTAACAAGATCACTGATCAAGGGGTATATTACACACCATAGAGTTAGTTTTTTTCTTGGATAAGATCCTAATATAACTAATACACTTCACATGACCTACTAAAATCAGAACTCTTGCTCAAGCATGAAGGATAAAAAGGAATAAGGATGATACCAACACTTAGCTCCACTATTCATCACTTGCACACTAAGAAAAATATGTTCACAAAAACACAAGTATAATTTTATTCAATTTTGAAATAAAAAAATTTAGTGTCATACCAGCAAGGATTTAACCATACTAGTTGTGGTCTCCTTTACAATAGTCAAGATGGCTCACATTTATAGAATTTGGAAGGAAAAAGGGAGAAGAGAAGTTGAAGAGGCACAAGGACAAGTTTCCAAATGTGATTATCAATTAAAATCATAGGATTGAGGTGGAAAAGGAGTTATGAAACTGATTTTCACATCATTCTATCCCAAAATAGCCTTTTCTCCAAGTGTGGCATAATAATCTTCTCAATCATTCTCTCTTATGAAACTACCTTCATAATGAACTTTCAAGAGCACTTCAAAGCAATTTAGGGACAAGTGTTGCATGGAAATTATTTGTATGAGATATCAAGTAACTAATTTGGACATGTTTCCATTCCAAAATGAGCACCTTCCTCACATGTAGCATTGAAATTCTTCAAAATCATCTTTAAGTCTTTAAAACTCCTTCTTGACAAGTGGCAAAAGGAAAGAGTTTGATCATGAGGTTTTTTGGATAGTTAAATTTTCATCCCAAGAAAACTTGGAAATCATTTTGAATTATCTCAATTAGTTACATTACCTATTATCATCAATTCCATTCTTAGGTGTCATAAAGCTCCCTTGTCCCATTAGGCCTAATTTGGCCAAAATAGATAAAATTTGGATTTAGCTCAATTGGTGAAATTTTTATTCATGGAAGGCCTATTTTAATTATATTTTACTGAAAAAAGTCAATTTTAAATCATCAATCTTTCACCAAAATCCCATTTTGCCTATAGATCCTTCACTAGGCCTAGTTTTCTTGTAACCCTATTTTTGCACAAATCCAATAGTGCAGGAGAATGTACATATTTTCATGACTAAGTGAGACCATTTATAGTACCATTTTCAATAATTGTGATTTTTTTCAAGTTTAATGTCTCTATACTCAAGTAAATTATGTTTTTTGATCCATTAGCCTTCCTAATTAGGCCTCTTTAGCTTAGAAGACCAAAAATGCTCAAAAATTGTTCCTTCACGTGTGAAATATCCTTGAAATGTTTGATCAAATTTAACATTAAAAATAACATGTTACATATAAAATTTAGTCTTCTAGTTCATTTTGGAAGTATGAAAACCCTAAAATGGCCAAAAGACTAGTTTAGGTCTGTTTGCATGCTAGATAAGTAAAATGGATGTTGGGTGAGTATTGAGCTTAAAATTGATTTTATTTGACTCATTATGGATCCAAGACATCCTATATACCTCTTAAAATATAAATAAACAAATCTCAAGGCATGAAAAAGGTCAAAAAGGCACATGACCCTGAATTTGGCTTTTAGGCTTAAGGATTCCCTTCACCCATGACTACAACCCTCCTTGGTTAGAGAATCCTGTTTGGTTCTAGAAATTATATAAAGGTTTATTAGATTTTATTATTTCCCATTCATCTTATCCAATCATAATTATGTCCTTGCTATCCTTTTGGTCATCATTTTCAACATTTTCCCAAAATTGCCATTCTCATGCATGCTAAAATAGCCCCTGCTATGAGACAAAATAGTGAGTTTTTTAACCATTTACCTTATAAAATTTATGATTTTATAATTTTATATATTTCATAATTATAATATTTACCAAATTTTATCTTCCAACTCCCCCATTTGATCCTCCAACTCAACAAATTTGCAAGGCAAACTTTTGGGAAAAGCATAATTTGAGGGTAGGCAGGGTATATAATGTATTTGGAGGTATTAGGGTTTTAATTGAGATTTATTGTGATATTTAATGATTATAAATTATTTTAAAAACCAATTAAAACCTTATATATACTTCTATACCCTTCAAACACCTTCCATGCCATGGAAACCTAGCATTAGGCCTGAAACTGCCTACAAAGGAAATCACTGCCTTGTGCTTGTTGTAGGTTATATTGAGCTAGGTTTGGATTTAAATGCACTATAAAACCATATTATATGATGTTAAAAGTACAATAATGGTTTCCATTTTCCATATTTATCTTTGATTTTCATCTTTTTTTCCTAGCTCATTCTTTGCTTTCCAAAATAGGCTCTTACCCCTTAAGGACTGAGACAATCCCCTTAAGCCATGCATGTAGGTGTGTTTGAGGTTTTTTTAAGGTGATTTGAGGAAATTATATTAATTTTTACTAGGTCACAATACTCCTTAATTCTCTTTATCTTCCTTAACAACCTTCAAACTATACATCCATTATGCTTAGTCTCTAACAAGGATACCCCTACCTTGGTTGGATTGAGACAAGGCCTGCCCTTAGTGATGTTTTGGATATTTATAGGATTTTATGTATTTAGGTTGATATTGTGTTAATTAAAGTTACCCTTCATTAATTTCACCTTATATCCACTTTATAACTCCAAACCAAGCTTAAACTTTCAACTTCCTCCTCACTGTCAACATACCTTACCTTTGACTGTGTTATTTGTTTGGAGACCTTTGCTTTGAAATATGATCATTACATAGGGATTATTAATATTTAATGGTAATTTATGAATTTATTAAACATCATTATATCCCTTTGGTCTCTCATACATCTTCTATACCCTTAGAAACATAAGACTGTGCTTACCTTGTTGATTGAGACAAACCTTTTTCCTCCTACTTGTAGGTTTCCATGTAGATATTTAGCTTCAAAGAGTATATAAAACATATTATGATAATATTATAATAATATTACCCTTGTATGTCTCACTTTTTTCCTCTTTAATGACTTTAATCCATCACTTAAGCATCATTGTTTGTTATTTGGCTGAGACAGTCCAATTTGATCCCTGCTTGTAGGGGTTTGGGGATGGTCATGGATATGAACTATGTCTTGAATGATGATTTAGGAAATTATTTTCATGATATTTTTTCATGTAAAATTTTTATTCTTTTATCCTTCTTGTAAACCTTTCAAACCATATCAATTTTTTGCCTAAGTCCCCAACTGGGACTCCCTACCTTGACTGTGATAGTCATGTCTGTAGGTTATCATGGTTTGGTTTAGAATATGTTTAGTGATTTTAAACTCTTTATAAGATTATTTTTTTAAATTTTATATCCATTTATTACTTTAATATACCCTATTATATCATTTCAAATGTTTAATAATCTTGCAACATCAAAATGTTCAAGGTCTGCCCCTATCTAATTGTAGGTTCACTTTTTCTTGCCTGAGTAGGTATTTTTAATATTCTTAGATTTAGAATTGATGGTTTTTGATTATATTTTAAAGGTTTTTAAATCACAAATACCCATTTATTCTCCTATTTAATCTTTAAACTTCAAGATAGGGTCAAAATTTTCAACTTTCAACTCACTGCCAACATGCCTCATATGACTGTGTTACGTTGCATGTAGGTGAGTTTGAGTTCCATTAGGTCATGTGGTTAATTTAATCATCTCTTCACTTTACGTATAGTTTATTTAAATTACTAAATAAATATAAACCTCAAAATTGGTTAGTATATTCTCAATTGAGACAAGATCTTACCAAAGCCTATTGTAGATGACCCTTCTCAGGTCTGTACAGATAAAGGGTTTGCATTGGGAGGTTCAAACATCAAATTCACCTCTCCTTTTGTCATAACTAGCTAAATAATTCTATTTATACAATTTTTTATTATTTAAATTTGATGTCATAGTTTAAAACTTCCATATGAAGTGCAAAATCAACTTTTCACTAACACCCCTGTAGAATTCATTGCTAATATTTAGTGGTTTTTTGGCAACTTCAAGGTGTTGAAACTCACATCTCCACTTATGACTTTGACATAAAAATTTTAAGGGTTTTTATTGGTTGATATTAATACAAAAAAAAATAAACAAGGGTATTTAAAAATATTTTTATCATGGCAAATTTTATTCCACAAAAACTCTAGGATGTCTATTTTGGTCCTTTAGGGACTGAGAACCCAATTTGACCTTCTCACTATTTGAAGTGGAAAATTTCACTTGTGTGTCATCTAAAACAATTTTTCATGTAATATAAGATAATTTGGGTGTGTTATGATTTCAATATTAACTCCATAATGTATTCCACTCTTTGCACCTCTTGAACTCCTGTAGAAGGCAGCTGTGAGCACATTTTGCAAACAAGGTAGTGAGCAAAGAGACTAATGCAAATTATCTTAGAAGGAGTAATTGATTTTATATCCCATAAGATTATTCAAGGATTAAAAATTTAAATCATGACTTCAAACACATTGAAACCTTGATGAATCTCCTCCCACATTGCAAAACTTAGATTCGACATACATGGCTGCCAACTTGGAAAACAAGCACAATTTGTAATCCTCCTTCAAGGGAATTGAAAGAGAAGTGTTAAGTGTTATAAATACCATTGATATTAAATTATAAATAAATTAAAATAATTAATAAAACTCACACATCTCCTAGGATTCCTAAAAATAAGAAACAGATGCAAACATACACCCCTCTTGAATACAATTCCATAAAAAGTTACCTAGAGTGTAAATGATTGTTCATAAAGGAGGAGGAACCAAATTTAAAATTCTTGTTATGAAAATGAATTTAAATTAGACTAAAATCCACCTTGATAAGCACTCTTTCCAATTCCACTTGTAGCTTCCATAATGACTGATTGAATCTGCCCTTCCTTGGTTTACCAATGGAAAAAGAGGAGAAATGAGTTGCAGATGAAACTTTTAAGAAATTTTATACAAACCAAACATGAATATTAAATATGGGGAAGTGAAGAGACACTCCACCACATTTTCAATAGATGATGGTCTTAGGAAGTCTATACAAGTGCCCAAAGGAGCCTATTTTTTAGGAAAACTACCATTTCATGATCATAATAGACTTTTAACTACCACCTAACATGATTATGACATAATTTGACATTATCCACATCCTTATCCACCTTTTTGACAAATATTTTAATTTTAAGTCCTCAAAAGTCATTTAATCAAGCTAAAAGGTGGCCAAATGACCTTTTTAGCACTTGAAACCTAGCAAGTGGTCACTTTATGACTTGTAAACACATTGAAACCTGTGAAAGACCATTTTAAGACATTTATAAAATAAATTGACCCTTTGACTAATTTTGGAAATAGTTGACCAATGTTGACTTTTGTTTGACTGAGCAAGTACAAGGATGATGGGCTTCAGCAAGGATTAGGAAAGAGTAAGTGAGACATGTAGGACAATGGATGTGTTTCTACTCATTTTTTGCTATTTAATATTCAGAAGAAATAAGAAACTAAAGATTAATGGTCAGGGGTTTGTACGTACCCAGATGAAGTTGTGCACCATATCCAGACATTGTAGGAGCTCCTCTTTGGCTATGGAGTGTTAAGGTGTGGAGCTAAAAGCTTTAACTATTTGCAGACACAAGAGAGGATGCTGAAGAACCAGAGGAACCGGCGTCAGCAGCATGACCAACATCAGTCACAGACAGTGGAGAAGGAAACCGGCGACGGCAGAGAGTCGGTCGACGTCGGCAGCACCAGACAAGTAGGGACCGGCGTCGGTCACCTGTACGGTCCAGAACTATTCGTTGCACGAACAGTTAGTTAGTTGAACCGAGTGTTTGCATGCTAAGGGGCTAATTTAAGTCGTGGGCTGTGTGTCTAATTTTAGTAGTTAGATTTCTATTTTTGTAAGCATGGGATCCTATTTAAAGACCCATAAGGCATGTATTGTAATCATTCTAAGGCAAGTAAAAGCATTGAAGCTAGCAAGGTCAAGGAGATCAGCTGAAGCATTCAAGGAGGGATAGCAACTCAGGCTTTAGAGTTGTTGTGTTGAGAAAGAGAAAGAGGGAAGAAGGTCTTGAGGTGTGGCAAGCCTTTGAGGTGGAGGAAGAAGTGGCATCTTCCTTATTGTATTTTATTCTAGTAGTATTTAATACAAGAGTGTGTATTGTCTCTCAAATTCTTTGTTGTCTCAAGTTTCTAGCTACTTTATCATTCTGGTATAATTTCGTGTTTAATTGCATATAAGAAAGTAATCAATTGTGCTCTAATTGGTAGAGATATAGATCCCTTGACAAGTGGTATCAGAGCTACGGTTTCCAGGAAGCAGGGTATTTTTTTTTATTACAGGTCATTCACAGGGTTTTCTGATTGAGTGGGAGTTCAGCAATGGCAGAAGAAGGCAGGCTACGAATGGAGAAGTTTAACGGCAAGAATTATCAACATTGGAGGATGCAGATTGAGGACTATCTGTATCAGAAGGATTTGTACTTACCATTGGGTGGGGTTGCATGCAAGCCCACAGATATGAAGGATGAAGAATGGAACATTCTTGATCGGAAGGCTCTCAGTTCCATAAGGTTGAGCCTTGCATCATCTGTGATTTCCAGCTTATCACAGTGCAAGACAACGAAAGAGTTGATAAAGTCCTTGGAAAATTTATACGAAAAGCCCTCGGCTTCTAATAATGTATATCTTATGAAGCAGCTATTTACTTTGCAAATGCAAGAAGGTGGATCAGTACATACTCATCTCAGTGATTTCCATGGTTTGGTAAACCAACTAGCTTCAGTCAATATTATTTTTGATGATGAGGTAAAGGCTCTCTTGATTTTATGTTCTTTGCCTAAAAGTTGGGCTGGTTTGGTTATGGCAGTAAGTAATTCTGCATCTGCTTCTAAAATCTTAAAAGTTGATGATGTTGTGAGTGTGATCTTGAATGAAGAAATATGCAGGAGAAGCACAGGTGAATCATCAAGGAATGCTCTAAGTGCAGAAAGCAGGGAAAGGCAAAGGGAGAAGGTTGAGCAAGGGAAATCAAGGTTGGGAAGGAGATCCGAGTCCAAAGGTATTACCTACTGATTTTGTGGAAAGAAAGGACATACAAAGAAGGAGTGTTGGTTGAGAGATAAAGAGAATCAACATGCAGGTATGGAAGAAGCAAAGGATGAAAATATTGTGATGCAGGATGCTCTCATACTTTCTTTAGATAGTCAGGTAGGATCATGGATTTTAGATTCTGGTTCATCTTTCCATGCATCCCCAAACAGAGATTTGTTCTATGAGTATGAACAGGGAGACTTTGGAGTTCTTTATTTAGGGGATGGTACGCCTTTTCAGATAGTTGGCAAAGGGAAAGTGCAGCTGAGATTGCAGATTGACAACACGTGGGTGTTGAAAGAGGTCATGCATGTTCCAATTCTGAAGTAGAGTTTGATTTCTGTAGGAAGGTTGGGAGATGAGGGATGCACAATAACCCTCACAGCAGATTCTTGGAAGGTTACCAAGGGAGCACTTGTTCTAGCAAGAGGTAAGAAAGTAGATACTCTTTATCTGTCTACTTGTATTACTGATTCTACTTCTGGTGTAGATTTGAAGATGTGGCCTAATAGGCTTGGTCAAAAGAATAGGAAGGGAATGGAAGTTCTTGATTCAAAAGGTATGTGTTCAAATTTGGAAAGCACAGATACAGTTCATCATAGAAAGAGGAAATTTGATGCTTTTGACAGGAACAAAGAAGCCTTGGTGTTTATGGAGGAGATGAAGGACAGAGATCAGTCACAGGGGCTAAATAAATCTGAGCAGGGCAGCATGGACAGAGGTATGATCCAAGAAGAGCTCACAGATAAAAATTTCATCACTTACAGGAACACACAGACACTGATGTCGGTAGCTTGGCACCGACGTCATTCATCCAGGTACCGACATCGGTCATGTGCAGACCAACAAGATCGGTAGGTCAGATAGGAGAAGTTTGACGTTGGTCATAAGGACCGACGTCGATAGGAGTGATGCTAGCATCAGCCAGGGAAATGACGTCGGCAGTCAGGGTCAGTGCAGGGAACTGACATCGGTCAGAAGCAGACTGGGAGATGGCCTAGATCGGTCACTGGAACGGATGTTGGGTGGATCTATAAGTCTCAAACACCCATGTGGAGGTTAGGAAAGGTATGTGAACCTCATATTCGTTGTTCACCTTCTTTATATTGCTTACTGATAATCATGAACTAGGAAGATGGAAGAAGCAATGCAGGTAGAATCCAGAAACAGTGGGAGCTTGGCATGGATGAGGAGTGTGAGTCCTTGGAGAACCAAATAGGTATTTGTTGGTAGTGTTGTCAGCTGGAAGGAAGCACTGGATAGAGGGATGGATTCCCATTTTAGAGAAGAGAGTGGATGGACACATGAGATAGAAAGCTATGGTATATGGTCTTGATTATGCTGCAGAATAATGGAGGTTTGACCATTGTATTTTATCTTTACCAGGTTGGATAATATTAGCTACATTATCCTGTTACTGTATTGTGTTACTTGTTGTAGGGTTTCATATACAGGGAGTTTTTTGAGCTAAGGGTAGAGTTGGTTCAGAAGTATGTCATGGAGAATTTGGGAGCAGCAAAATTCTTGTGGCATAAGATACAGGTATTGCATCACAGGTTTACGTGGTGGTTAGTCTTCAAGAGTGACATTGAAGAGGGATACAGAGCCTAAGGAACAAAATAGATGGTGTACAGGTACAGGTACAAGTTGCAGCTGTTTATCTCCAAGTGGGAGATTGTTAAGGTGTGGAGCTAAAAGCTTCAACTATTTGCAGACACAAGAGAGGATGCTGAAGAACCAGAGGAACCGGTGTCGGTAGCATGACCGACGTCGGTCACAGACAATGGAGAAGGAAATCAATGATGGTAGAGAGTCGGCTGACGTCGGTAGCACTAGACAAGCTGGGACTGGTGTCGGTCGCCTGTGCGGTCCAGATCTGTTCGTTGCACGAATAGTTAGTTAGTTGAACCGAGTGTTTGCATGCTAAGGGGCTAATTTAAGTCACGAGTTGTGTGTCTAATTTTAGTATTTAGATTTCTATTTTTGTAACCATGGGATTTTATTTAAGGACCCATGAGGCATGTATTGTATTTATTCTAAGGCAAGTAAAAGCATTGAAGCAAGCAAGGTCAAGGAGATCTACAGGTGTAAGGTCAAGGAGATCAGCTGAAGCATTTAAGGAGGGATAGCAACATAGGATTTACAGTTGTTGTGTTGAGCAAGAGAGAGAGGGAAGAAGGTCTTGAGGTGTGGCAAGCCTTTGAGGTGGAGGAAGAAGTGGCATCTTCCTTATTGTATTTTCTTCTAGTAGTATTTAATACAAGAGTGTGTATTGTCTCTCAAATTCTTTGTTGTCTCAAGTTTCTAGCTACTTTATCATTCTGGTATAATTCCATGTTTAATTGCTAATACGAGAAGTAATCAATTGTGCTCTAATTGGTAGAGCTAGAGATCCCCTGACAAGTGGTATCAGACCTGTAGAGAGAATAAGACTCAAACAGAAAAATGTTAGAGATAGATATGGTGGACTGCCAAGTGATATTCTCGGTCCCAAAAGTGCAAAGACTTCCTTGAGGGATGACAGACCACTTTTTATAGAAAAGAGTGTCATATAAGAAGAAATAATGAAAGACTAAGAAAGAGAAATAGATAATGCATACTTGTATTCTACAGTCGGTCTTCTACAGTCACCAACATCAGTTAGTCTGTCGGCATCGGTTGTCAATGGTTGCCAACATCGGTTATGTTACCGACGTTAGTAGGGTTAATGGTCCTTGGATGGGTCTCAGGGTTTTGTCCGTGGTCGACAGAGGGATTCTGTGGGTTTAAAAGGTCTGTGTAGGGTTGCAGGGAGATGAATAAGGTATGTGCAAGGACAAAGGTAGTGGATAGGTTGTCAAAAAGGGTAAGGATAAGAAGAAGGCTTTTTAGCCTCTCTAGGAAGAAAGTCAGGTCTGGTCTCAACAGTACTCAAAAATAGCAAATGGACTAATTACCAATGCATTCTAAAAATACTGAAATAGGATAGAAGAATACTTAGCTCTTGCTTGATGAAGAACCAGAAGTGTTGTGACGCTTGTCCCTGTTGTGGCTAATGTTGAAGTTCTCGTGCAATATTCCAATCCAATCTGGAGTGACTGGTGCAAAGTTTTTGAAGCCTAGAGAGCATTAGTCAAAGTTTGATGCTTGATGCACATTGATATCTTAGAGTCTGGGTAGAAGAGAGAGAGAGAGTCTGAGAGGAAGTCGATTCAAAGGTCCAAGGGCTCGTAATGTGATGTTAGAAGTTAGTTTATGTAACTGATGTCAGCGATCCCACTGGTGTCGGCCAATAGTTGACCGATGTCGGTGGCTAAAGAATGAGTAAAAGGGCTATGAAGCTTGTTCTCCATCCACCAAGTGCATTTGCCATTGGAGAATGGTCAAAAGGCAGGCTTATTATGCATAAGAGTTAGTTAGGAGGTTAGGAGGGAGTGAGAATAGGTCTTAGGTGACTCATAGGGTGAGAAAAGGTCTAAGGGCGAGATGTCCAAGGCGAGGTGTCTACGGTGAGGTGTTGAGGGTGATGTCATTAATAAAAAATAAGTAATTTATTTTAAATTAATGAAGTGTGTAAGTGTTTAGAAGGAGACCAAGGGGGAGTCGACACAATTTAGGTGTCTACATTTGCCCCTTTTTGTCTTGTTGGTTGTTCTTGACGAACTGCAAGACAAAAATAGGAGTTGGTTGCCCCAGGTATGGGATAAGGTCATTTTTGTCCTGTTGGTTGTTATGACGAACTGCAAGACAAATATAGGAGTAGGTTACCCCAAATATGGTGATGAGGTATTCCCCCTCAAAGTGGGAGTCAAGGGAAGGTAACCTGATATCGGGTGCCAATTTGACAGGTAGTGGATGGGTATGGTGAAGTTGGAGTGTGAACGCTACAATAATTAAGATTGCACGTATACCACTTCATGTGATAGGTAGGTCAAATTGTCATAGGTAAGGTCAAGGAGTGATATAATTGAAGTAACCAGTCCCCAGCTTTTAGTCATAGCTCATTAGGTTAGACGATCAAAGCTGTAGCTCCGATAGTCGTCATGTTCCAAGTATCCTGGGCTTAGGAAGTGCTCCTGGAAAACATGAAAATGTCACAAGTAGTGGGGATCAACTTGGGCACGATTCGATACTTGTGAGGGTCATAATGTGAGGTGCATATAATTTTTCTAACTATTCGTGAGGTAGCATACATGCAATTAAAATAACCAAGGCAGAGTTGTCTTGAAAATGGTCATGGTCTGAGGAGATAGTCGTGACCTCCAAAGTTGTTGGTTGAGTCGGGTTGAGATATAAGTGATCTCAAGCATTGTTTGTTGTGGTCAGGGAGATGTATGTGATCTCTAGTGTGCCCCATGAGAAGTCAAAGGTGACTTTTATAGTGTCAAGGCTGGTTGATTAGTCATGATTGTGGAGTAGGTTAAAATAGTTCATCCATTAGGTAGATGAATGAATAAATGGCTGATGTCATTAGGGAGACGATTGGGCGAATGGCTGAGCTAACCTTAGAAGACTGAGTGCTACCTACATAGCCCCTATTTTAAGGGTCTCAGGCCAATGTAGTTTTGAGAAGAGTCAAAGTGGTTGATAGTTTTTTTGGTCAGGTTAGTGTTGTTAGCATTTCCCATATGTGTGATGGTACATGCTTGAAATGATAAGTGTATGATGATGTTACAGCATTTTCCATATTATGTGATGGTGTATTCTGTAACATTGGTTATATGGTTTTTCATTCTTAGAAATTTTCCATATTGGTGATGGTGTATGCTAAAAATGAAATGAGATGATGATGTTACAGCCTTTTCCATATTGTGTGATGGTGTATTCTGTGACATTGGTTATGTGGTTTTTTATTCCTAGCAATTTTCCATACCTGTGATGGTGTTTGCTAAAAATGAAATGAGTATATTTATGCTTCAGTAAGTTTCCATATTGGTGATGGGATTTGCTTGACATAAATTGTGTGTGGTCGATAGTTTCCATGTGTATTGGTTTCCATATAAACTAGTGTGAATGATGATGTCATGTTAGTGGTCTGAAAATGTTTTGGTTTGGTTTGATTTGGTTATAAAATGATTTGGTTATATGTGACCAAAGTGTGTAAGAAGTGAAAGGCGCGTTGCTCTTTCATTGATAAGGACTATAATGCTAGCATAGATAAGGCTTATGTAAACAAAAAGCCCCGTTCATGGATTACATCGTTGACCATTGGTGTATGTTAGAGAAGTATTTGAATCACTTGACATTAAGTGAACTCAAAATCCCTTGAGTATGTTGGGGTAATAGGTATGATTATGTGATATGAGAGAATAGGGTAACCTTTTTTTGGCAGAGATAACTTTGCCCCTTTTATAAGTGACCCTAAGAACGACTATAAGCAAGTCCATGATTTAATAGTTTGTCAATCTTCTTCTTTATATGTATATATGGTAGACTAATCAATGCAAGAAGTCCACTTGGGGATGTTGTTGTGTTTTGTGGTCATGTTGAAGCTAATCGATACAAAAATCTCCTGAGAGGGTGTTGTGTATGTAGCAATATGTGGGCATAGCCATCCTTTGAGGGAGTGGTCTATAGTATGCTTTGTATGTTCAGAGTCTTTGAATAGGTATCCTTCAAGGGAAAAGTATATTAATTACAATAATGATGCAGCTATCCTTCGAGGGAGCAATCTACATTTATAGTTTATGACCTTTGAATAGGTATCCCAATTTTATATTTTGTTTGGTTTTAGACTAAACTTGTGGTCATGGACTTGACTATAGAGGTTTAGGGGTTTCCCTTTTATTAGGACAAAGCATTCATGCTTGACCAAAGGGTTGGCTAATGTAGGGAAAAGGGTTGAAAGGAATAGGAATGATGATGACGGGGGTTTGCTCAAGGGATGAGCTCAAGTTAAATGCCAATTGAATGATTACTTAACTAACAATAAAATGGTCAAAGATGTAAGGCATTAAGAGGCTCAGGTGTTGGCTAGCCTTCAAGAGAAGATGGACGATAAGTGTTTGATCCATGCTTGTGCGTCATGATGTAAGGTCCGAGTCAATTAGGAGCAAACTGACCTCGTTTGCTTCATTCTATGTTAGTCATGTGTTGGTCATCATTGTAGGCATGTTTTGGTCGATGTTGGTCATGAAGTTGGTTAGGTTGTTATTGGCATTTGGTACAATGCCAAATATAGTTGTTGCAGTCTTGGTTAATAGTGGGCCAATAATAGCCCAGGTGGAGGATGCGCTTGGCAACCAAGTTACCACTGAAGTGTCTCCCACAAATCCCATTATGGACTGGTTTGATGTCATGGGAAGTCTTAGTGGTTGTTAGGCATTGGATAAGGAGGCCATCAAGACCTCATTTGTAGAGAAGTCCCCCTAGCATGGTGTAGCAAGCAGTATTCCTAATAAAAGCCCATCGTCTATTGCTAGAGAGGTTAGGAGGAAGTTCCCCTAGAGATGATGGTCGAGATGAGCCCAAGATTGAAATCTTGGGTTGTGTTAGTTGAGAGGTCTTGATGAATAATGGATATGTCAAAGGTGTAGAAGTCTGGTCTTTTCCTTTATTCTTCATAGTTTGGGGCTTGGTGGCCACATCAATTGTGTTGATTTCAAATAAAGGAGTGGAAGGTGGGAGAGGGACCATAGTCATGTATGGGGATCCCAATTTAGGTGAAGAGGTTTGAGAAACATGACATGGTGTTGATGGTTTGTCAAAAAAATGGTCAAAAGAAGCCTCAATGTGAGGGGTGTCCTTTTTCAAGTGCTGGCAAATGGCAACCTTAAGCACACAGTAATGCTCAGTGTCATGTCTAGGTGTGCGAAGATACCAGCAGATTTTAGTGTCATCGAACCAAGATGGTTTTGGTCTGAGAGGTTGATATGGTTTAATAGGTGGGAGAGTGATGCTAGAAGACTGCAATAATTGACATAACATCAAAGCATAGGATCCCTTTAATGGGTTTGTGCTTTTTGTTGCAGTTGGGGTTGACAAATTCTATTTAGAAGTTGTTGAGAGAGTTTGTCATACCATCTTTTTTGTTAGTGGTGAGGCCACACGTGTAGATGACACTTTGTTGATGAGATATGTCGAATGTTTTGGAGGAAGTATGTTTGTGTTAGGTTGAGAGAATAATGGAGGCAATTTACCTCTGTGAGGTTTTGGAGTAGGAAGCACTCCTATTAAGGTGGATGGGTGTGGGACCAAAATAGAGGGCAATGGTGATGGTGGGGGAGAAGTTCTCCGACGTGGTTTAGCAACCTTATTTGGTTTAGTGCGAGGGCTACTATTGTTTGAGGTGAGGTTCAAATTTACCTTCACTTGTGGGTGAGTGAGGTTTGAGAGGCATGGGATGGTTATGGCTTCTGCATGTGGTCGAGTAGTGGGGAAAGTATGATCCCCCATTGATGATAAGAAGGATGAAGGCATGGAAATCGGTGTTGGTGCCATCAAGGCATCCTGCAATATGGGAGAGGTCAAAGTAGCCTCTCCTACGTGTGAAAAGGGGCTGGATGGAGGACTATCCTCCATCTATGGAGGATGAATTAGAGAAGAAGGTTATCCTACTCGTGGTGGACAAATAGAAAAAGAAGGCTCTTCTACCTGTGGTGGACAAATAGGAGAAGAAGGCTCTTCTACCTGTGGTGGACAAATAAGAGAAGAAGGCTCTTCTACATGTGGTGGACAAATAGGAAAAGAAGGCTCTTCTACCTATGGTGGAAAAATGAGTTGATTAACCTCTTCAGACTATGGGAGAGGTTGGTTAGAAACCATGTTGACCATGCATATATTATGCTCTTGAAGGTCATCAACTATGGTCTAAATGTTATTTTGACTAGGGGGATGGTTAGGGAATGGTTACCTAAAGACATCTAAGTTTTGGTTAGCCGGCACATTTGGGTTATCCAAAACAAGATCCCCCTTATCCAACATGTCTTGAATGATGTTTTTGAAGGTTTTGTAGTTGTCTGTGTCATGACCTTTGACACGATGATAGTTACAAAAGTCATTTTCCCTATACCATGTAGGGATGGCTTTTGAGGGGTCAAATTGGGGTGGTTGAATTTGAGGGAGGTTAAGGACTCCCTGCTTGATGAGTTTATCCAACACAAAAGCATATGATTCTCTTATTGGAGTGTATTAACGCTGTATGTATGGTTGTTGGAACTGTCGTGTGATGTATTCTGATGTGGAAGGTTGAGATTGGTTGGTTGTGGTAGAGGATGATGACTTGAGTACCACAACATTTGCTGACCCCTTGGACTTGGAGTTGGAAGAAGAAGGTTTGGATGAAGAAGGGTCATTGGATTTTGTGTTGGTACGCAATTTGACCTTGTCTTCTTTGAATGCATGGAGTTCAAGCTTTCTGGCCATGATGAAAGCTTCGTCAAATGTGCAGAATGTTTGGACCCAAAAAGTAGATGAGATGTGCTTGGCACATGCTCTTGAAAAGAGCTCAATGAGCTCAATTTGAGGTAATGAGAAGGAGAGTTGGTTAATCAAACCTCTCCAATGGGCGACGAAGTTAGAGATTGACTCATCGTCAAATTGTTTAATAGAATAGAGGTCTGTAATGGAGACCTTCTTAGTGATGTTGATTGAAAAGTGGTCAAGAAATAGTTGGGTGAGTTAAGTGAAAGAAAAGAGAGAATGACTGGTAATAAAACTATACCAGTCAAGAGCGGCCCCCAAAAGTGACATGGGGAATGTACGAAGTAATAATGCATCATTGTGCGCTATGAGGTAACAAGCGTGTCTAAACACTTGTATATGTTATTATGGGTCCTCTTTACTCTGAAAATGAGTAAATTTGGGGAGTTCCCACTGGCTAGGATATGGTCTAATAGGGACCCAAGGGTGGATGGGTTCGTTGCATATTTGTTCGTATGAAAGAACATTGCTCAAATCGAAAATGGATGTCTCAAGGTTAGACATCTTATCCATCAGCATCTTAATTAGATCTACTGATGGATTGGTAGGGGGCACCCCCTAGGTTGTAAGGTACTTGGAAGGTGTTAGGAGGGGCGTATGACGTACTTGGTTGCGTTTGTATAGGCACAACGTATTGGTAGTTCATCATAGGGATTGATGTTGAGGCCAAAGGGGCTTGTGCCATGAAGTTGGAGGGCACAAATTGACTGGGTGTCACCATGGTTGGTTGAATGGTGGTGACACTGGTTAAAGGGTAGGTAGTCACTCTTGTATTTGTGGGTGCAAGAGTGTGTGGGGTAGAGACAACCAAGTTCTACAAAGGTGTAGAACTTGGTTGAATTGTTTATGGTTGAGGGGGTACGAAAACCCTGATGGAAGTAGGTCCAAAAATAGATGGGGAGGCCAAATTTTTAACATTGGCCATGGTTAGGTTAATGGTCGAGGTAATGGCCTGTGTGACTATGGGTTGGGTAGTGGATGGTGTTGATATCAGTGCCGCTTCAACCGAGGAAGTTGGCATCCCAAAAATAGGATTAATTGAAAGATCTCTCATTTGGCTTCTTGCGAGATAGTGTTGGAGAGCCTTGATGTTGTGGTCAAGGAATCTCTCAAAATTTTGATCCCCTTTGGGAATAATTGGAGGTTGATCGGGGGTAGGCTGGATAGGATTATGCTCAATTTCTGAAGTGTACTCCATTGGATGACTTGATATGAAAGGCAAGGGTGGAAGTGGTTGTTACCTCGCATGGTCTATAAGGGATTGGGCTTGACTGTGTGTCAAAACCATCCAAGAAGAAAAGGGTCTAGGTTCCAAAAATTGTGTACGTTTCAGTTTCAAAAAACCAAAAGTTGTGTTTAACAGCAAAAAAGTCAAGTTTTAAGCTTGCTATTTTAGAGAGAAAATTGTTGACAGTGACCGACATCGGTGGAAAAACCAATGTCAGTGAAGATAAGTTACCGATGTCAGTGGAAAAACCAATGTCGGTGAGGAAATGTTGCCGACATCATTGGAAAAATTGATGTCAGTGTCTGTGTGTTTCCAAAAACTTAGAAAATTGAAAGTTTTTAGAAGAAAAAGAAAGTTCTGAGTTGTTTAAGAACTCAGAATAATGCATCCTTACCAGCTCAATAAACCAGATAAAAATAGCAGAAAAGAGATGAAGGCAAGCAACCTCTAAATGTTAAATTCTTAAGAATAAATTTTAGAGTCGTGGTGGCTTATGCCTTAGAAGAATGTGTTTGGGAATTGGGCTTTTAGAACGGGTCCTAAAAGAGGCAGTCTAAGGCTGGTTTTAGGTTAGTTTTGGTGCTCAAAAGTCTGTGTTAGGTTCCATACATGGCTTGGTACTGAGGCTTGCTCCCTTCACTTCACGAACCCAGAGCCGAGCTGGGTCGCTTAGCTAATATATACTTCACCTATAGTTTATACTCTGCCATAAAATAGAGTGAGTCCTCCTCTTGGTTGTGAAGTCCAAGTAAGATTGCTAGGAAGGGTAAGGTATCTGCTAGGTGGTGAACTCCTAGTCGGGCCTTGTCTCAGGTATGTTTAGATGTTTGATTGTGAATGTGGTCTAGTTGTGTAACATATGTGCACTACGATTTATTCATAATGCGGTTTAATTACTAGATGAGCTAAATATTCATTCAAACAGGAATGAAATGCAATAGATTTTTAACCCAAATTGAAATGTTTTATTTCACATGTAGACAAGTGGAGAAAAGGTTTAAGAGTATGAATTTCACTACTCTAAGATGCAAGAAAGAGGTGACAAGAAGAAAAAGAAATAGGTTCTTTTTTAACTTGCGCTTATGATTCCTTTTTGAAAGAAAAAAGAAAGAAGAAGGATGCAAGAAAAGAATCTAATGCATCTATATGAAAAGTTTGTTGTTAGAAGAATGAACCCAAGGAAATCTCCAAGGGTCCCACCAAGCGTGTCAGAATGTTTCTACTCATTTTTTACTATTTAATATTCAGAAGAAATAAGAAACTAAAGATTAATGGTCAGGGGTTTGTACGTACCTAGATGAAGTTGCGCACCGTATCCAGATGTTGTAGGAGCTCTTATTTGGATGTGGAGGAAGACACTTATAGAGAGAATAAGACTCAAATAGAAAAATGTTAGAGATAGATATGGTGGACTGCCAAGCAATATGTTAGGTATGTGGAGCTAAAAGCTTCACCAAGGAGCATAGACAAACAAGTTCGGGTCTACACAGACGCCGGCGTCGGTCAGGAGCGACCGACGTCGGTCAGTTGCAGTTCAGAGGCGCCGACATCGGCAGTATGGTCGGCCGGCGACGGTCACAGGCGAACAGACAGGAACCGACGTCGGTTACCTGCGTGTCTAGAGAGCTATTTCCGAGGACAGAAGCGAGTGTTTGCATGATGAGTTTGAGTTGTAGACTCATGCTCGCGTCTCTATTGTTAGCAATGTTATTTTTAGAGCCCTTGTTGAAGAGGCTTAACTGTTTGTTGTAAGAGCATGCTTAAGTTTCCTATTTCTATATGTAGGAGAGATCTTCTAAGCTATTGTAAGATGATGAAGTGTATGAGAGTGTAATTGAGTACTAGTAGAACATTGTGAATGTTTGAAGGACTGTACTTTTAGTGAGAGCTCTTAAGGAATAGAGATCTAGTGAGAGATCTTGTGTGCATCTGAGAGAGGTGTGGAAGAACAAAGTTCTTCATTTGTATTCCTATTGTAAAGAGTTTTTTAATACAAGTTTTCAGGGTGTTTTCTTGTATATCTTGTTCTGTGCTATTTATCATTTCAGTTACTTATCTATCTGATTTATTTCCGCATTCATTGCTTTCATAAGTGTAATCCATTGTTGGTTGATCTCCAGCACAATATGCTCAGTCCCAGAAGTGCAAAGACTTCCTTGAGGGATGACAGTCCACTTTTTATAGAAAAGAGTGTCGTATAAGAAGAAATAATGAAAGACTAAGAAAGAGAAATAGATTATTCCATAGTCACTAAATTTAGTTAGTATGTTGGCGTCGGTTGTCAATGGTTGCCAACGTCAGTTATGCTACCGAGGTCAGTAGGGTCAATGGTCCTTGGACGGGTCTCAAGGTTTTGTCCGTGGTCGATAGAGGGATTTTGTGGGTTTAAAAGGTCTGTGTAGGGTTGTAGGGAGATGAATAAGGTCCATGCAAGGACAAAGGTAGTGGATAGGTTGTCAAAAAGGATAAGGATAAGAAGAAGGCTTTTCAGCCTCTCTAGGAAGAAAGCTGGGTCCGGTCTCAACAGTACTCAGAAATAGCAAATGGACTAATTACCAATGCATTCTAAAAATACTAAAATAGGATAGAAGAATACTTAGCTCTTGCTTGATGAAGAACCAGAGTTGTTGTGATGCTTGTCCCTGTTGTGGCTAATGTTGAAGTTCTCATGCAATATTCCAATCCAATTTGGAGTGATTGGTGCAGAGTTTTTGAAGCCTAGAGAGCGTTAGTCGAAGTCTGATGCTTGATGCATGTTGATATCTCAGAGTCTGGGTGGAAGAGAGAGAGAGTCTGAGAGGAAGTCAATTTGAAGGTCTAAGGGCCCATAACTCGACGTTAGAAGTCAGTTTATGTAACCAATGTCAGCGATCCCACTGGCATTGACCGATAGTTGACCGACATCGGTGGCTAAAGAATGAGTAAAAGGGCTACGAAGCCCGTTCTCCATCCACCAAGTGCATTTGCCATTGGAGAACGGTCAAAAGGTGGGCTTATTATGCACGAGAGTTAGTTAGGAGGTTAGGAGGGAGTGAGAATAGGTCTTAGGTGACTCATAGGGTGAGAAAAGGTCTAAGGGTGAGGTGTCCAAGGCGAGGTGTCTATGGTGAGGTGTCGAGGGTGATGTCATTAATAAAAAATAAGTAATTTATTTTAAATTAATGAAGTGTGTAAGTGTTTAGGAGGGGACCAAGGGGGAGTCGACACAATTTAGGTGTCTACAGGATGACCCCATAAGACATATGAAACTTTCTCTAAAAGTTTAAAATAGTAGGGGATGACCCAGATTTGACTTGGAGTCAAATTTGGTCAACAATTACATAGTAGGTCTATTATCATTGGCTATGTTTAATGATAGGTGTCTTGTTAGCAAGGTATGATGTCATTTGATCTTACTCCTATCCTAGATAAGAAGGTGCATTAACTATATATTGTGATAATGGGTCCTAACCTTATTTCATATATGGGGTAGTGTAATATGGATATGGATATGTCTCATATGCTACATCATCGCCATAAGGTTTTTGAACAAAGGGGTCACCAGTGACAATGTTCCCAGATTATATATGGTTCCACTACATGTATAATAAGTCATGCCCAAATGTATGACTATGTCTCTCAAAAAAGTTCTAATGTGGAAAAAAAATGTGGTCTAAGGCAAACAACCTTTAGCTCCTTAAAAGAGGTCAAAAGGTGAAATGTCTATTCTAGGTCTAAGGCAAAGGTAAAATGAAAATGTGAAACTGGTCTTTGGAAAAGTGTTTGGGCAAGGTAAAATGATATTTATGTAAGTCTAAAAATGAAAACAAAGGTTCTAGGTCTTTGGTTAAATGTCACAAAACTAGACTTGGAAACTAGGTCTAAAGCGTGAAAAAAAATGTTTGGTCTTTGGTCTCACAAAGCTAGACTTAGAAATAAGATGGTTGAAACAAGAACTTGAAATTAATATGAATCTAAGGTAATCGGCTCAAAAAAATTTGTCTAGGCACACAAATAACTCTCAATAAATAAAACTAAGACATTTTTTAACTCAACATAAAGAACTCTAAACTAGGCATGTGATAACAAAACACCCTTAAGTCTGGGCAAAGGTCTTTAAACCAAATGAGAAATCAATCCAAGTTGCACATTCCAAATGTAAGAGGTAAACCACCTAAGACCAAATTAGTCAAGGCTTAGGCATGGACCTAATTATTTTAGGATCTAAACTTTGAAATATTGAATTTTAAATTTAATATAAAAGACTCAAATTTTCTCAAGTTCAATAGGCTAGACTCATACAAGCAATGTAACTGCATGTTTTTGGAACCAAAGGTATGAATGGTTTTGAACCTATTTTCAAGGCAAGTATTTTGTAATACAATTAGCAGCATAATAACACTCCTTTGAACAAGTGGTACAAAAGTGGTTTTTGTAAATCTAAAGCTAAGGCAAAAGCTTAAAGTGATTTTGATAGTGTAACACGTTTGGGTTAAAAGTGGTAACATTTGTCTTGTTTTGAAATTTTTGAAATGTTTTATCTTTGGTACATAGATAATTTTATATCAAAAAATACATACTAGTAAAATAAATATAAAAATCACCTAAGTGCACGTCCTACCCTAAAATTAAGGTGTGCATAGCTTACCTCAAAGTTTCCATCGATATATCAATGCTAAAATTGAATTAAGTGCTAATTCAAAAATTAAAGAGCACATGTAGGTAGAGTTTTAAATCCCCCCTCTACCTCTCAAGCACTGGTACATGGCAAGGAATTTGGAGTGATGAATCACTCAGCATTTGGTAAGATATTCTATGACAAACTGGGGTTTACTAAAATATATAATTTTTGAAATGATCTAAAGGGTCCCAAGTGTGGAAAACATAAGTGTGCATCATGTCAATTAGATTCAAACTCGCTAACTTATTATGCAAAGTTCTAATCCTTTAAAAAATTAGTTTAGCCATGTACTACTTAGTGAAGTCTGATGTTTAACATGAATTGATCTAGTTTTTCATCAAAATTGTTAGGATAACTTCTCAACCACTATTTAATTTCAATATCATGTACCTAATTTATATACCTCACCATGGAGTGAGATTCGAATGATGCTAGGAGATGAAACCCTAGGTCAATGATCTGCTAAAGAACTTGAGAGGAGGTTATGAACTCCTTCCCACAAGCCAATACAAAAAAAAAAAAATAGAATAATTTTAGTGTCATTTATAGGTCACCCAAGTCACTCGAAGTGTGGGGAGAGTATGTGCAACTTTTCTTCTTTTCTAGACTCAACCAAATAAAGCAAGAAATAATTCACTTTTGATTACCTAAGTTCCCTAAAGGGGATGGAGGGAGAGTATACATGTGAAGTTCATTTTCCCAAAAAGAAATTAATCTGAGAAATTGAAACTAGTTACTTTTGAAAGAATAAACAAATAAAAAAAATAAAAGCTCTTAAGAACACTAATCTAAGGTTTTTGTTCATTTTAAAGAACCAAACAAGATGTGAATTTAAATTTTTCCCCTTAGATTTGGTAATTGTACTTGTAAACTTGAAAGACAAAAAGAAATTTTGTTAGGTAAATTTTGAGCACCAAAACATAAGTGTGAATAAAATTTTGAAGTGTTTAAACCTCCTCTTCTTCACTTAATTTCCTACAAAAAAACATTAGGGGGTTTATTTATGTTAATGTAAAAGAGTTAACCAAAAATAAACTTCCACTTTTAATGTCTCAATTTTTTTACATAGAGAAAAGTCACTAATTTATTAACAGAGTAAAGTCACCGATTTCTCAACAAAGCAAAGTTGCCAAATTCTCAAAAGAGCAAAGTCATTATTTTCCTATGGAACTACAACATATATAAAATAGTATCTAGAAAAATAATTGCTATTCAATCATGAAGTCACTGGTTAGGTTAGTCAGAGTCATCATTTATGTCTAAAAATAGAGTGAAGTTTTTGAATTCATGAGAAAAATTGCTTAGTGAAGTTGCCGAAATCCAGGATTGAAGCCATAATTTTCTATCATCAAAATTTTTATTTTCATATAGGATGATTCAATATTTCAATGCCATCAATTTCAAAATGGAATGATGACATTATTTTCTATGAAGTCATCATTTCTTATAAAACAAACAATCATAAAATAGATGGCAAAATAGGCAAAGTCACCATTTAGCAGGGTGAAGTCACCAATTAGTAACTAAATGAAATGACATGAAATTAAGCCATAAAATTGAAAACTTTAAATTTTGAGTGATATTTTTAAGAATGCTAAAGGTTTCAAATCACTCATTTTTGTCTATGAGGGGTGTGTGGTCCCATCTAGCATGCCATTATATATCATTAGGAATATAAAGAACCAAATTTTATTAGTTTCTTGTTAGTGAAATCAAAATAGAATTTAAATCAAACAATACAATAAAAAATAAACCACTCTTGCCTAAGTACTTAGGTGAGCTTAACATAATGAAAAAAATTAAAAATAGAAGATAAAACACAAAACTATGTTACCTCCCTTGTCAAACAAGTGTTTATTCATTGGCATAGAGGATTTTCTTGCTCAAGTTTTAGGCAATAGAGACTTTCATCAATTATATTTCTATTTGAGAAACACTTCTCTAAGACCACATGAGGTTTGGATTGGCTTGGATTCTCTTGGTGAAGCTTCTCAATAATCAATTTGACATTATAACATTATATTTAGAGCTTGTCTATGTAGGAGCAATGGCACTTGTATTTATAGGTCTTAAAACTAACTCTAACCCAAGTATGGTTAGGTTTAGTTTTAACCTTGGTTATGTCTAGATTAACATTGGTCAAGTTTAAACTAACCATAGATTAGGTCAAAGCAATTATGAAGGCTTGACAACTCATTTAATATATTTATGAGGTGTGACTCACCTTTTCTTGAAAATTTAGGCACTTATAAAAGATATTATTAATTATTTTGACTTTAACCTCATCTTTATTGAAAATTATTTTTTTAGAAAATATAATTCTATAATTGAACTTGGAATTTATAATTAATCATATAATTATAGTTTGATTTTTAATTAATCTTGGTTAGGGTTTTTATCATTTAGGAATTGTTTTAGTGTTTTACACTAATAGATTAAAAGGCCAATTTTTCAATTTGTTAGGTCACAATTTTACTAGGGTTGAATCTTAGATAGGTTATCATTGCGTATAGGGTAATACCCCGAATAAGGAATCCTCAACATAATTTTTGACACTTTTATCCCATGCACAGATGAATTTGTGCATTTGAGGTGATTTCTAGGCCTACATTACATTGTTTGCTAGAAATTAGTCTGATATTCAGTTTAGACATGAATGTGGCCAAAACATGGTGTCTACAACTACTATTTATATAAATTTACCTTTATTTTCATACTTCATAATGCTATTTTCTTTATTTATCATCCTGCTTACTCTTTCAATGTCCTAGACAATAATTTGATGACATTGATCCCAGAAGAAAATTTTATTATGCATGTGGTTGAGTAGAAACTGGATTATGATTTTTGCTAGCATGAAATAAGGAAATATTTCTCATAAATATAGATTCATCTATGGGATGGATTTTTCTTTCAAGTTTCACTCCCACTTTTTTTTTATTTCACCCAATGCATGCATTCCACTAGGTATGCCTCTACATGGGTGTGGTCAATTAATACCAAATTTGCATGTATATATTTGAACGTGTCTTCTAAGTGTGCAATATTTTCTAGTAATCTATAAAATTCTCCTTTAGGTTCTCATACTATTGATTTAGATGGTACATGTTTCACCTTTAAAGGGATTGAGAATTGTTAATGTGGGTCTTGTGCACACCCCCAAATTTAAAGAGGTATCCTATAAGATTTTAGGATCTAAATGGAGGTAAACTCCAATCTAGGGCATGAATTACATGTATGGTATAAACAACTAGGTGGTGGAATATTAGGCTAAGCATGCATGTTGTTAATATGGTGTGCTTATGGGTGAAATGAATCCTAATAAAAAAATTAAAACCTAGTTGAGTTGGATGTATGGGTATTACTCTAAAGTTAGTAGATCTCAATTAAAAAACTCCATAAAGAAGGAATAATAGAGTATAGAAGAATGATCTATGGTCTCAAATTATTACTTCTAGCATTGGTTTATTTTTTGACAAGTGTTTTCAAACTAATTCTTGTTGTTGGTAGCTATTGCACACTCAACATAAAAACACAGTTATGTAATCTAAAAAGATACAATATAGGAAACTAAAATATCTTAGCTAAAGATTACTCCTTTTAGAGTACCTATTTCACACCCTTGTTTAGGATATTGTAGCTTAGATCAGAAAGGTATCTAAGGTAGCTATGGCTCACACCTAGAAGACTATATCAAATGAAAACACTTTTAAGCACTCTAACAATTGAGATAGCCAACTATTTGCCTATGATTAATAACACTTGCTAAATATTCAATGATGTTTCACATATATAAGTAAAAGATATCAATGATAACAAAAGGAATTATTTGTAGCTACTGCACACTTTGAAATACTCAATCAAAATAACCAAGGAAATAAACATTTAATTACATGAAATAGAAATGGGAAATGCATCTACACAGTTACATGACAATCAAAAATGACATTTTCTTGTATTGATAATTTTACAAACCTTTGAAATAAAGGATTTACATGTATAAATAGACTTGGGTAGGGGTCACTTCATCCTCCAATTTAATACAAAAATATACATTACATGTTAGTAATCATAACCTTAATTTAATTTGATGCTAAAAATTGCATGTACAATAACAACTGATCACGACTATATCAAAACTAGATTTGCCCACATGATGCCGTGAAATTCATGCATGCTTACAAATTACTCAGGATAAATACCACATGCATACATGAAGTATGATTAAAATATAATTACATGACTAATGTTACATGCAAAATTACATACAAAGTTAATTTTTGATAATCAAGGCTTATTCAAACTCAGTGATTGCATGGCTACACTTGACACGGTGGAAGGCACTAAAGTTGGTAGAGTCAAGATGAAAGGTGGATTCAAATTGGAATATATATATTTATCCTTCTTTATCACTTCTAATTGTTGATAATACTTAAAATTCACCCCATGCTCAAATCTAATGATGTCTATTTTCAAAATTGGCAGCTGATGTACCCTACTTTATTTCTCAATGAAACATGCATGTTATGCCTTGGTTGATCTAAAATTCATATGAAATATTTCAATATAGGTAACCTTCTTCCTTTAAAAATTGAACTCAGCCTCAATTTCTTCCATTTTATCCCTTGAATATTCTATTTGAAATTTGCTAAATCCTACTGGAGGAGTTGATCAAAACTAGCTCTACTTATTAATTACTCTATAGAGTCCCTAGCCTAGGAAAGCTTTAACTCATCCAAAATATATAAAATAAGGTTATTGTGCTCTATAAATTTTGGTATTATTACCTCTACACCTGATACCCAATCTCTTACCTACTATGTTTAGATGACAACTAAATTGAGGGCATTAGATACCTCTAATGGTGTCATCAATTTTAAGTGGTTTTAATCCTTATTTATTGTGTACAAAACAAGGAATTTTAATTTATTTTCATCTTATTTCCTATAGTTAAACAATTTTATTATTTCAATGATATGAGGGGTAAATTTATCTCTCATTGAAGTAATAGTTTCTAAAATATTATATAACCTTGAGGCTGAGCTTTGTATATCTATCATAATTTGTCTAAGAATATGAATACTTTGTTATTATTGCCAGACCTACTCTAATTCTTATTGAAGATCTATTCTCACATCCTTGATCACTTCATGAAGTTCAAGTAAATTATCCTTCTACAATTCTAAATAAGATTTAAAATATTTTTTGTAAGGAGACTGCCCCAATCTCCTATCCTTTTTATTGGAAATAGAGAATAAATCTTGTCTCTCTTTCAAGATTATACCCTTGCCAACATCATCTTCAATCTTCCTATTCTTTAATTTTTGGATAATCCTTATATATTTATCAAATATTGAACTTATATTGGGTATCTTAGTTATTGTGAGATTTGGCTTTTGAGAGACTTGAGCTTCTAAGTCTAAGGCCTAATGTGGGATCACCAATTGAGTTGAGTTAGTTGGCTAAGTGTCCTTGACTGTAGTTTTATCCAACATGTCCCCTTAATATTTACTCAATGATTTTTTATGTAAGGGGTTTAGTAGTGATGATAAAATGATCTTTGACCAGTCAACACCACTGTATTGGGGCATAGGGTGGATTGTGTATAGAAACTTCTTCTTCTCAATCTTTTTAGATAATACTACAATAGTAGTTTGGGTAGGACTGAAATAAGGCATTGGCAAACCCAATTGGGTGGAAGATACATGTAGTTGTGCACTTTAAAATGCCTCCCAAATTTTATTAGTATGAACATTTTAGTCTCAAGGGCAATAGAGGGAATAGTAAAGGTAAAAATAGTGGAAGTGGGAACAACATATGTTGAAAAAATAACTAGAATTGTAGTAACAATTGGGATTATGGAGATAGTAGGACTAGAAGAAATAAATTATAATTTGGGAACAATCAAGGATGGTTTGACACCATGAGTAATATAAATAGGATTAGATGAACTAAAAAACATAGGAGAAATAATTGACACAATTAGAATTGTAGAAATAAGAGGAACTAAGAATATAGTTGGAACCACACCCTCACCTGACTACTTTAAATAGTGATTTTATTTTAGCTCCTTGGAGGCTCAATACTTTTTCTATTTACAACTCTTCCTCCTCATCTTCATCAATGGGCTCACTTCCTTTAGATGTTTTTTCATGCCTTGTGGGTCCTTATATGGATTATATATCAATAGTTGTGCTCATAAGAGGTCCATGGGCTCTAGATTTCCTCTTGTAATAAAGAGTTACCTTTTCAGTTAAGGAGAAATCCATCTAAGTGGGAGAAGTTGGGACTTGCATACTTGTAGTCATAAGATTTGAAGTGGCATTAGGAGGAGTATGGTCTTCTAAATCTGAAGAATCTATAAATTGGCTCCTCTTCTCTTCTAAGGGAACTTATAATGCTAGGAACCTCTTTCACCCCAAGCTCTTGCTTCATAGTAGTCATCATAATGGCTAGCATTTGGGATGATTCACCTTTATCCAATTATGGTTGAGAGGATCTATTATTCTAGAAGTCTATTATGACCCATCCATTTGGAGGTGGAAGCCTAACATGTGCATATACAATTGAAATTGAGGGCTCTCCTTGGATTATTTTCAAATTTTCATTCAATTTAGCCTTTGATCCATCTCTGGGACTTGGGCATCACTCTTAGCATTCAAAAATATAAATTCATGGTCATATGGTTCATGTTGGTATGGAATACTAGGACCTTGGATGTGATTTTGAATCTGACCATGAGGGTCCCAATCTCTGTGTGATAGGGTGGCCAATGAAGAATATTCCCTAAACTTGCCAACCTCTCCAAAATACTTATGGTTGACATAACACATTCTGTTGATCATCAAATGAGAGCCATGAAATTCACTCTACTTATTCTTATTTAAATCTTCATCAATGCCCCACCATAATTGGTATGTGATCTCCTTCTCAGCTAATTTATCTAGCACATATATTGGGAGACACAGTAGGGTAACTTTGTGCCCTATGACTATGATAATTTTATAATTAGGGTAGATATAATAGTCCCCTTTTGACATCAATGTATTAGTTATGATTTTTGATACTTTAGGAATTGGTGCCTCATGGGTATCCCTCCATACCTAAGGGTACACATCTTCTACAATTTTAGCTATATTTCTTGTGTAGGCATATATGTGCATGAACAAGTAAGAGTCACATATTTGGTTCTTGATGTAATCTAGAGATGGGATCTAAATCAATAAGATATGTACATATATTATGCCCATAATTACATATAAGAGGTAATACATCATGTATTAATGGCCTTTAATGAGCCTCTTATGCTTATGCAATACTTACTCTTGTAGCCTATCTCTAATTATCTCTCTAAGGGCAAAGGTTAGCTCTGAGGTCATAAATAAATCTAGTAGTAGAACCCATCTATGTGAAAAACATGGATGTTAGGGTAACCATATAACCTATTTCTAAGGTTCATTCTAATGGATACCCCCATATAAAACTTGGTTATAGGTACTAGTAGCTTCTCCTTAAGGATGATGGTCTCTTTAAGGATGATCCACTTGCTTAGTGTTTTATCAATTGAATTTTTCTTCTTCCACATTAAAACCCTATGCAAATCAAATGTAGTGTCTACAACAAGCAAGGATAGGTACCTTTGGAAAACATATCCTGAAATGCAAATGATGACAATTTTACACTACATGTGATATATAAAATCACCCCCACATACCTTACTAGAAAAGAATAAGTCCCACAATAGGTCAATGCATGGAATTACCTCTAGCTTAACTACTATTAAGTGTAATATTTGTAACTTTAGTAGGAATAAATCTACAACCAATTGCCTCTGCATTGGTGTTAAGTTTTATTCGCATGTATGGGCATCTAACTTTTTAATTACAACCCATAGACCTGAGTAGTTGGCATACTTATGATTGAACACTATTGAATCAAAAATGGTATTCATGTACTTGGTAAAGTCTTTAAAAAAACCTAGAAGGTGGTTGGACTCATCTGAATGTGTTAGATGAAGAAGACATTGTTAATTTTCTAGGCTCAGAGAGTTCAAGTTATTTGATTTAATGGTTTAGCTCTTTTGGAAGTAATTCATAGTTTGAATGCAGATGGCTAGGGTTTCAATTTCTCTCAAGGATACAAGTTTACATGGGATCATTTATTATCAATGGGCATGATGTTCACTTTCAATTCATTTATATATTTTTTGGTATTTAATTTCAATTTGTGTAATTAATGCCCAATGTCTCTAAACTTATTTTATTCATTTAATTTTAACTTTGCCACTTTATTTTGGTAGGTATGCCATGTAGAATTTATAGATATTTGGAGGATTGCCACATTATTTACTTTTACAAGTGTCATTCTATCACTCTTTTCAACTATGCCATGGAGATTTTCAGTATTTGAGTGTTGGATGTTACATTAGAATAGGGTCAGGCCAAATTATTTTGAAGTGAACACATCTTTCAAACTCTAAAGACCAATGTCAGACATATTATTTGAAGGATATGAAGGTTTCCTTTTATGAAGGCTAAGTTCTAAATCAAAAGTTTTGAAACATAATTTTTGAACATTTTTACCAAAGACCAATTATTAATCGAGGCCTTCTAAACCAAAATTTTTGAAGACCACTTCTGAAAGATTTCCCTGACTAGTTTTGCCAAACAATTTCACCAAACACTTTTGTTGAAGAATGAATTATAAACAAAAAGCACTGACCACTTTCCATAAAGATGTACATGTTGAACACTTTTACTAAAGTGCAAATTTTTAGAGTACTAGAGTTTTGAACAAAGTCTACAATAAACATGAATATCAGAGACTAAAAGTGTGATCAAAACCTACAAACAAAAGTTTTGAACAACATTTTTAGTTAAGAGATAACATAGGTGTGAAGTATCCAATAATGTCAAAGGTCAACTTCTGAACAAAAATTTTAAAGACCTAATTTATTCAAAGAACACTTTTAGCAATAGGAAAAATATATGAAGTCTAAGATTTTATATTTACTGTGCATGTTCTGAAAACTTATGTATATGCAAAACTTTCGAAGAGTATTAATAAGTTAGTCTGAATAAAGCTAAACATGTGAAAATGTCCATTTACATTAATATTGAATAGTGAAGTTAGGTGAAAATATAAATATCTATGAAAGAAGATTTTTAAAACAAGCCTAGACCTTTCATAATATAGTGAGTTCCTATTCAAGAATAATAATGGAGGTATTTTGAGTATAAAAAATGGTGATTCACAGGGGGAATACTCTCGAGTATTCGAGAACCCAGAACCTTTGGTTAATAATTCTAGATCAAATATGAACTATTTTAAAAAATAATAATTGAATCATAGACATGAAATAGACTCCTAATAACAACATAGAACATACTTGCCTTGATCATACCCTATATCTATATGTGAGGAAGTGATTTTCCTTTTACCCTTGTTATGATTATTTTTGTAAAGACTTGGGATAATTGTAGGTTTCATTCTAGTGTCTTTGAAAATATATTTAAAATTAGGAAAGTTTGGGCATTGCTCTACTACTATCCAAGCATCCATAGCCCCAATAGAGATACCTTTGGTTTTTATTATTTATTACTCTTGTATTTTTACATGATGCATGATATATTGATCTTATTTCATCATGTGAGCCTTTGATCATCTTTATATTTTCTTTAGGTTTTATTGATCACTCTTTTAGGATGTATTGGTCCTCATTTTCCTTCTTTTTTATAGAATATGGTTGGAAGAGGGAGATCAAAAACCATAGTGAGCTAGTATATGTGAGGTTATAATTTTACCAGATTGTCCCTGCTAACTACATCTATATTAATGATCATTACCTTAAAAAATTATTAACATGAGAAGTGCATTTGTTCTAATGAGAATAAGAAAACTTTCTAAATTTGTATGGAGTAATGAAACCAACTTTTATATAACTGATATAAGTATTCAATGGTAGCATGACCATGATTAATTTTTCTTGCATACCTAAATTCTAAAAATATTAAACACAAGGGTGTGAAACCTACAAACAAACATATTTGTGTGTTTTGTTTTATGTCCTTCCCACACTAGTTCTTTCTTTTGGAACCTTTCCCATGGATTAAAATCTTAGCCTTAAACATGGATGAGGAGTCTAGTGGATTGGGAACTTGTTTGAGTATACTAGGAGAAGTTAATTAGATTGCCACAAAATAAATAATCTAATCTAGAAACTAGGGAACTAAACTAGGGAAAGAAAAATGTTGAAAATAGGAAATGATATCCTAAAAAGTAGGGAAAAATAACTATCAAAGTAGTAAATTTATTCTAATCCTACATTTACCACAACACTTATTGTTACTCGAGGACATCTTTAGATGGTACAACCATGAAGTAGTACTTCAAAAATTATCCATTGACTAGATATGTTATTTTATTATCTTGGAGGTATCTCAAACAGAAAGCATTGTTACCCAAGATGTCTAAAATATGATAAGGTATAATCCTTGGGGTAAACTTGTCATGTTATCCTTTATTTCCATGGGATGTGTCCCATAGAAGCACCAAGTTAGATATTTAGAATACTTTAAATTTTTCTCTTTTGTTAAACCACCTTTTGACTATGCCATGATGTTTACTAAAATTCTATAAGGCTTCAGTCCTTGAATCATCCATCTCTATTATATCTAATAATCGAGACTCTACTTTTTCACTTGGTTCCATGTACTCCTACATAAATTGATATTTTGATAACTTAAGCATGATTGGTAAAATTATTTATTATCCATATACCAAGTAAGGAGAAGCTTTGAGGGCATGCTTGTATCCTATTTTATCAACCCATAGTGCATATTTCAGTAGATGATGCCACTCTCTAGGTTTATCTATTGATAAATTTTTAATGGCATCAATCAAGTTTCTTTCTGTTAATTCAACCAATCTACTTCCTTGTAAGTAATAGTTGTAAGATAACCTGATGATGATTTTGTTATCACGGGCCCATTTGGTGAATTTAGTTGATTAGAATGTTGGCCCATTATCACAAACTAAGGAAATGGGGGTACCAAGTCTATTTTTTATGTTTTTCTCCATAAAAATAATTACATCTTGTGGTCTAGAATGCCTAGTAGCTACTATTTTAGTCCATCATGTGCAATAATCTGTGACACTGAGTACAAACTTATGGCTAGATAAAGAAATTGGGTAGATGGCACTGATGAATTCTTAACCCCATTGAATGAATGGTCTTCTTTAAATAACATATTGTAATGGCATTATTGCATGTACTTATCTTTTTGCCAAGACCTGACATTCATGGCATATTCTTACATGAACATGTGTGTCTTTAAAGATTGTTGGCTAGTAATAGCTCATTCTAAGGATTTTATGAGATGTAGTAATTCTAGAGGGATGACCACTACCTATCTTCTGGTGTAAGTTTAATAGAATCTATTGAGATTCTTCTTGTGATACACATCTCAGGTAGATACCTTCATAATTTATTATATAGAGAATCCCTTTTCTAATCATGTAGTAGGTAGTTTTGAGCCTCAAATCTCTCCTTTAATCTCTATTGAGTTTAAAGGAATAAATACCTATGAGTAAATATTGAATAATATCAGTATACCAATCTCCTCTAGATACTTAGGTTTCACAAACCTCCTTAATGGTGATTTATGGATCAAGCTTAGTCATGAGCTGAATGATACCTTGACCTCTAATAATTTTGGCAAGCTTGATTTCTATGTTAAAATCCTATAATTTTTCCATCCATTTTCCTTTGTGATCTCCCAATTAATTTTGCCTCAAAGTGAGATTGGTGGTAGGGTCTATCACAATGGTGATGGTCTTATTCATCAAAATGTAGTATCAAAGTTTCTTTACCACTTTGACAAGGGAAAATATTTTCTTATCTATCATGGAATATTTTGAGTTCTATTTCTTTTAAATTTATGCTCTTAAATACAATAGGATGTTCAATTTCATCTTTCCTCTAAGTAAGCACAGTGGAAATTGTATGTTTTGAAGTGAATGAATATAAGAATAAATTTTTAGTGAAGTTTGGGATTATCAATATTGGGGCCTAAGATATTGCATCTTTGATGTCTTGAAAATACTTACAAGCCTCTAGTTTCAATTCTAGTTTAGCATCTTACTCAAGCATTTCATTTAGGGGTCTAGCGATTTTTGCAAAGCCTGAGATAAACTTGTTCATGAAACTTATCTTCCCAAATAAATACCTAATCTCCTTCTTGTTATTTGGGAATGTAATCTTTGAAATCCCTTAAACTCCATCTAGGTCAATTATTATTATTTATTTGTTGATGATGTGGCTTAAGTGCTTGCCCTCAATAATGCCAAATATGCTCTTATTTGGGTTTAGTGAGATGCCAAACCTTCTACATATTTCAAAGATTGATTGTAGATGGCCTACATGATTAGTTTTGGTCTTTGAGAAAATAGTGAGGTCATTCATGTAAATGATTATGCATTTACCTATGAGACCTTAGAATTCATGGTTCATTTCCCACTAAAAGGTATCTCTTGCATTAATTATGCCAAATGGCATCCTCTTGTACACATAAGTACCCCACTTTATGGTAAATGTAGTCTTCATTTTGTCTTCAAATTCAATCAACTCATGGTTATATCCTAAAAACCCATCCAATAAGGACATCATTCCTAAACCATTTAGTATCTGGATCACTTCATCCAAGGAAGGCAAAGGATAATTATCTTTCTTAGAATCCTTATTTAGGTTTATAAAATCAATGCATAGTCTAATTTCCCCATTCTTATTCTTGACTAGAAATAAGTTGGCAACCTAGGTAGAATGTCTAATAAGGAAAACTATTTTTGTATTTAATAGCTTTTCCACTTCCTTCTAAATAAAAGGCACCAGGATATGATTAACCATCCTCTATTTTTGCCTGGATATCTTGTGGTTTGGCTTTAGTAGGATCATATGGGTGATGACCCTTGGGTTGAAAACCTTCAAGTCTTAATACATCCATACAATCACTTCTTTATACTGGGTAAGTAAATCCTTCATCCTTTGTCTTTCTTATTGAGTGTAGCTAAGGCCAATGTTGATGTACCATGGATCACATTCATATCCCAAATTATCCTTATTGAACTTAGATTCATTTACATTAGCTTGTATTTATTATTGGGCTTGGGGATCTAGATCAAATTCCTTTTTAAAATAAATAATTCCTAAAGGAAGTCAATTTTATTTCAACTGAACGACTCTTTCTTCTCCCAATTCCTACTGGTATAGATAATTATTCTCCTTATCATCAATTATTTGAGACTCAAATTGTCTTAGATTAATCAATAATTAGATGATATATTCATTAGTGTCAAATACTTGGAAATTTTCCACATTATTAGGAATATATGGATAAATTACTAGTTTGGTGGAAAACTTGTGCACCTTGGACTCTTGTAGTGGTTCTAGATTAGCATTTGAATCAACAAGTGAATCAATAGTTTGATTTTATTCTCTAGGAACAAACACTATATTGAAGGCCTCTAAGGACTCAATCAAATCCCAAGATCTATGTTTGTACATCTTCAATTTTGATAACTTGCATTGTTATTTGTTCCTAACTTGATTGATTACTAGTTATGAATCTCCATATATCAGTAACTGCTTGACATTATTTTTGAGAGAATACTACAATCCCAAAATTAGTGCCTCATACTTTACCTTATTGTTGATACAAGGGAACTATACCTTGTATGTTTCTAGGTACTTATTACAGTGTTGATCAACCATTTCAACACCAATTAATGATCTTTTTGTGGACCTTACACCATCAAAATGGAGGGTCTAGAATTAGGAAGTTCCCTTAACTTCTGGTTCCTGCAACTTATACTTATGGTAAAGGTATATATTCTAAGGTTAGGATATTTTTATCTTACCTCTTAATTATTAGTTTTGTATTATATTATGGGATGATTCATTCTTAGTTCTTGATTAATTATAATTTGATTTGTAATACCTCTCCATGGCAACCAAATATGAGAGAATTTTGTTGCTACATATCTATTCAACATCTTCGACCAGTCTCTACTAAGGAGGAGTCTATATCCCTCTAGAATATACACCATAAGTATGTTAATATTCATATGTACACATGTCTCAAATTCCACCTGAATGCGTACATTATTCAGTTCTCCAACTACATGTACCATTATTTTGTCTAGCTATGAAACTATCACCTTTGATGAGCTTGGAGTCAATCCAAGCTTTTGAAAAATAGAAGTTGGAATTATAGTAGCTAAAGCTCTAGAATAATCTAAACAATTATGAGTATTCATTATAAATGATCTAATAGTTAATAAGAAAAGAGGGACTTCTAGATTACCCTTGTATATAACATTTGTATGAGCAATTTTTGTCTTCTTTATAGTAGACTTTCCTATGATAGACCTCCATAGAATCTCCTTATGTTTAATGATATGATATAATTCATAAAGAGTGATGTATTTAATCTTATTCATGTCTTTAAGAATATTTTATCCTCCTTTACTCTATTACTCATTTATGGGGTTGATCATTTCCTTATGGGGGAGGTAGATTATTATCAGTGTTTAGATTTGGTGGAATAGTGGTATTATTTGGAGTAGAAATTGTGAAGGGTTACTTGTTCCTCAAGTTATAATTACCCTTTTGGTAATTCTGGAAGGCATACATCTCATCATAATTATCCTCAGTTTCATTTTCATCATCACTTGGGAAAAGAGACTCATGAGTTTCAAATACCATAGTGGTGTTTGAGGAACCAAATTTAGGGTAGAACTCTGGTGGGTTATTCAGCAAATACTACCTCACCGTCTCCCTTTAGAAGATCTAAAATGTTGCACAAAATTCAATACATTCAATTTCAACATGTCGTGTTGTATTATGAACTCTACACTAATTGAGTAGATATGCTTCCACTATATTGATTTCTATTAATTTATTAGGTTGTTACTACTATGTATTATTTGTAGATTGATTGAAAGGTTTGTTATATCTTTGAAACCTAGAATTTTGATTATTATTTTGGATAGTAGTATTACCCATCTTTTTTTGCATTCTCAAGAATTCATTACTCATATTTTGAACCATTTTTTGTAAAGAATCCAATTCTAATTCCGTTGAATCCACACCCTAGGCAACTACAATATTAGATGTGATTGATTTTTTTTTTGTTGATGACCATTTATCTGTACATGACTATTCATTTAACCATAATTATGATTTGGTGTCTATTGAATCAAAGGGTACAATGCATATAACTTATTTTGGTCATATGAAAGAACATTTTGATTCACATGAGGCACTTGATTCAAAGCTATAAAACTAGCATTGATATTATGGGTGCTTAGTACATGAAGATTTAATTATATATCAGATATTGATAGCTTCTTCATATGCTAATGCTAGAGTTTTGGTAGCAACAACTCTTCATAGAAACACTAGTTATTGGATCCAAGTCATTTTTATACATCTTCAATGCTAAAAATTTATTTGGTTTATACACTAAGGCCATCCAAGTGTACATCTTCTAAAATCTAGCTTGAAAGATCAGATTAGCTCATTAGGCTCCCTCTTCATACTGGTGAAATGTTGATGCACTAAAATAGGGATAGTAACTTATCCAAATTGGGCAAGAAAAGTGTTATGACATACATTCCAATAATTAATCAAGTTTTATTTAATATTGAGGTACTAATCATAGGCAACATCCTACAATGTGAATGGGAAAAGTCTGCATGCAACATCTTCATCAGTAAAATTCATTAACCTCAAAATAACCCTGAAATACTTGATATATTCCTCTAATGTTCTTCTTCCAAGGGGGAGAAAGAAGGTAGATAATTTTATATATTCCTTGGTAAATTTTGAACATCTCCTGGGGCAACAATAGTAGATCTGGCTAACTAAGGTGGTTGGGACATAAGATGATTAATAGGATAGATATTTCTTACTATAGAAGGTATCCTAGACCATAGTATTATAGGAATAACTGATACATATCTATACCTTTGATGTATTGACAAAGGTGAAACCAAAAGATTGGATTATGCCCTATACTTGGTAACTCTCTTGTGTATCTCTAGTGTAACTCAAACGTAGGGGATAACCTCTCATTAAGGAAGGCACATAAGTGGCCCTCCTAGAATCATCTTTTACCTATTGATGTAGGTTGTATGCTCACCCTTAGATTTAATTAGGTATCCTCTAACATTTTAGGATACCAATAAAGGTAAAATCCACTCCAAGGCATGAGTTGAAGGTATGGGTTAAATACCTAGGTGTTGGAATAGCAATCTGAGCATGCAAACCCTTACTCAAGATATTATAGATTATATTATAAAGGTATCTAGGGAAGTTATGGCTCACACCTACAAATATATCAAAGGAAGACACTTCTACACACTATAAAAATTGAGATAGTCAACCTATTTGCTTATGATCAATAACATTTGCTAATTATTCAATAGTTATTTCACATCTAGAATCGATAGTTATCAATGATAACAAAAGGAATTCTCCATATCTATTACACACTTTGAGTTACTTAATCAAAATAACCAAGGAAATAAACACTTAATTACATAAAATTGGAGTGGAAATGCATCTACATAATTTCATGATAATCAAAAATGTCTTTATCTTGTATCGATAATTTTTCAACCCTTTGAAATGATGGATTTACATGTATAAATAGACTTGGGGAGGGGTCACCTCATCCTCCAAATTCATGGAAAACTCTACGTTATATATTACTAATCAGAACCTTATTTTTAATTTGATGCTAAAAATTGCATGTATAATAATAGTTTATCGCAACTGTATCCAAAATAGATTTACCTACATGATGCCATATAACATGTGTATGCTTACAAATTGCTCAAGATAACTACCATATGCATGTGTGAAATATGATTAAACTATAATTAATTTGACTAATCTTACATGTAAAATTACATATAAAATTAAATTTTGATAATTAAGGCTTATTCAAACTCGGTGATTACATGGCTATACTTGACATGGTGGGAGGCAATGAAGTTGATGGTAGAGTCAAGATAAAAGGTGGAATTGACTTGGAATATATGAATTTAGACTTATTTATTACCTCTAATTATAGATAATAATTTGAACTAACCTGATGTTAAAATCTAATAATGTTCATGTTCAAAAGTGGCAGTTAATGTACCCTACTTGATTGATCCATTAAATGTGCATGTTCTACCTTGGTTTCTCTTAAATTAATCTAAAAGATTTTAACTTATGTAACCTTATTTCTTAAAAAAATTATCTCAAACTACATTTATTCAAATGTTACCCCTTGAAGATTCTATTTGAAATTTGTTGAAGCCTGCTAGAGGACTTGATCAAAACCAGCTCTACTTATTAATTTCCTTGTAGAGTGCCTAGACTAGGAAAGCCTCAACTCATCTAAAATATATAAAATTAGGTTCTCATGCTCTGTAAATTCCGGTATTATTACCTCTACATCTATTACCCATTATCTTTCTCCTATGTTTAGATGAAAATCAAATTGAGGGCATTGGATGCCTCCAATGGTATTATCAAGTTCAAATGGTTGTAAGCCTTATTTGTTGTGTAAAAATAAAGGAATTTCAATTTGTTTTCATATTATTTAAAAGAATTAAATAATTATGTTGTTTCAATAATATGGGAGGCTAATTAATCCCTCGTTAAATCAATAGAATCCAAAATATTATATAACCTCAAGGCTACATTGTGTTCATCTCTCTCAATTTATCCAGGAATATGAATGGTTTGTTGTTGTTCCTAGACTTGATCTAATTATTACTTAAGCTCTCTTCTCACTTGTTTTGTCCCTTCATGAAGTTCAATCAAAGTGCCCTATGTTTCCAAATAGGATTTAAAATATTTATTATAAGGAGACTACTCTAGTTTCTTATTCTTTCTATTGGAAAGAGAGAAGACATCTTGTCTCTCTTCTAAGAGTATGCCCCTGCCAGCATCATCTTCAATATTCCTCTTCTTTACCATTTGGATACTCCCTATAGATTTATAAAAGATTGAATTTATATTGGGAAACTCAATTATTGTGAGATTTTACTTTTGAGAAGCTTGAGCTTCTAAGTTTGAGGCCCACTATGGGATCACCAATTGAGCTGAATCTATTAGCTAAGTATCCTTGGATATAGTTTCAGCCAACAGGTCCCTTATAAGTTGCTTCAATAATTTTACATGTAATGGGTCTATTATTTATGGCCAAATGATATTTGACCAATTAACACCACCATATTGGGTCATAGGGTAGACTATTTATATTGGCTTCTTCTTCCCAGTCTTCTTAGATAATACTACAATGGTAGTCTGGGTAGGATTGGAAGAAGGCATTGTCAAGTCCTATTGGGTGGAAGATATATGTTGTTTTAAACTTACTAATGATCCCCTACTTTTATTTGTATGAATTTTTATAGGCTTAATGTAAATTGAGGGAATGGTGGAGGTAACAATAGTGAAAGAGGGAACAATAGATGTTGAGGAAACAATTAGAATTGTAAAAATAGTTGGGATTATGGATACAATAGGACTAGAAGAAATAACTTCCACTTTGAGAACAACTAGGGATAGTAGGACACCAGGACTGAGATAAATAGGATCAAATGAACTAACATACATAAGATAAATAATTGACACAATTGGAATTGTAGAAATAAGACAAACTGAGAAGATAGTTGGAACCACACCCTCACCTAATTTTTCTACTTCAAGTGGTGATTTTAATTTAGTTCCTTAGAGGATCAAGACTTCTGATCTTTACACCTATTCTTCCTCATCTTCATCAATGGTATCACTTTCTGTAGATGGATTCTCATGCCCTATGGGTGTTTTTATAGATGATGTATCAATAGTTATGCTAACAAGAGGTGATTGGGCTCTAGGTTTCCTATTATAATAAATAGTTACCTTTTCAGTTAGGGAGGAAGCCATCTAAGTGGGGGAAGTGAGGAATTACATGATTGAAGTCACAGGAGTTGAATTGGTAGTAGGAGGATTATGGTCTTCTAAATCTGAAAAGACTATATCAATTGGCTCATCTTTTCATCCAAGGGAACTTGTAATGCTAGGAACCTCTTTCACCCCAAGATCTTACTTCATAGTAGTCATCATGATGGGTGGTGTTTGAGATGGTTCCCCTTCATCCAATGATGGTTTAGAGGGTATATTATTCTTGAAGTCTATTGCATCCCATCCACATAGAGGTGGAAGCCTAAATGTGCATCTGTAATTGAAATTGAGGGCTCTCCTTGGATTATTTTCAAAAGTTAATCATTCGATCTAGTCATTTGAGCCCTCTCTAGGACCTGGGCATCACTCTTAGAATTCAAAAATAAAAATTCATATTTGTAAGGTTCATGTTTGTATAGAATACTAGGACCTTAGATGTGATTTTGAGTCCAACCATGAGGTTCACAATATCTATGTGGTAGGGTAGCCAATGACTAATATTCCTTAAATTTGCCAACCTCTCCAAATTACTTGGGGTTGACATAGCACATTCTGTTGATCATCAAATGAAAGACATGAAATGATATTTTATTATTATTCTTCAAATCCTCATCAATTCCCCACTATAATTGGTATGTGATCTCCTACTTAGCTAATTTATCTGGCACATAATTTTGGAGATGCAGTGGGGTAACCTTGTGCCCCATGACCATGATGACTATATAATCAAGGTAGATCCAATAGTCCCCTTTTGTCATCAATGTATTTTAATGTTTTTTGATATTTCAGGTAGTGATGACTCATAGATATCCCTCCATACCTAAGGATATACATCTTGTATGATTCTAAATATATTTCTTATGTAGGTGTATATGTGCGTGAATGAGTAATATTCACATATTTGATTTTTGATGTAATCTAGATTTGGGTTACAAATCAATCCATTATGAACATAACTATGCCCATGATTAATTCTAAGAGGTAATAAATAGTGTATAAATTTCCACCCATAGGAATCTTATCTTTGCACAATACTTGATCATGTAGCCTGGGGTTAATTATCTCTCCCAAGGCAAAGGTTAGTTCTAAGGTCATCAATAACTAGCAATGGAACCCACTCTAGGTGAATAATGTATATGCTAGGGTAGCCATATCACCTATTTAAAATGGCCATTCTAATGAAGACTCCCATCTGAATCTTGGTTATAGGTATTCATAGCTTTTCCTTAAAGATGATGGTCTCTCTAGGGATGATTCACTGGCTTGATGTTTTATCAATTATTTTTTTCTTATTCCATGTTACAACATTATGAAAATCAAATGTAACATCTACAATAGGCAAGGATAGGTACCTTTGGAAGGTGTCTCTTGAAATACAATCACAATCAATTTTATGCTCCACATGATGTATAAAAGTTCCCCTAGTTACCTTTCCTGTAAAGAATAAGTACTGTAATAGGTCAATACATGGAATTAACTTAGTTTGGTTATTAAAAAGTTTAATCTTTGTCACTTGAGTTGGAGAAAATATGCATCCAATTGCCTCTATGTTGGTGTTAAATTTTATTCACATGTATGAGCATCCACCTTTCCAGTTATGTCCCATAGAGCTAAGTAGTTAGGATACTCATCATTGAGCACTATCAAATCAAAAATAATATCCGTATAATCGATAGAGTATTTGATCAAAAAATTGAAAGGTAGTTGGACTCCCTTGAATTTCTTGGATGAATAAGCCATTGCTAATTTTCTAGGATCATAGAGTTCAAGTTATTTGATTTAATAGATTATCTCTTCTAGAAGTAATTCATAGTTTGAATGCAGGTGCCTAAGGCTTCAAGATCTCTCAAGTATGTAAGTTAACTCAAGTTTGTTTATGATCAATGGGCATGATGTTCACTTTCAATTCATTTATATATCTTTGAGTACTCAATTCCAATTTGTGTACCATTAATTCCAAATGTCTTTAAACTTGTTTTAATCATTTAATTCAAAATTTTACACTTTATTTTAGAGGGTTTGCCACGTAAAACTTATAGATGTTTAGAGGAATGCCACATTTTTTCCTTTTACAAGTGTCATTTTGTTTGTCTTTTCATTCTTTTTGAATGTAATGGAGGCTTTTAGTAGTTAGGTTTTGGATGTTGCATTAGAATAAGGTCAACCCAAATTATTTTTAAGTGAACACATATTTTAAATAAAAGTTCTATAGACCAATGATGGATGTATTTTACAAAGGGTAGGAAAGTTACTTTTGTTGAAAGCCAAGTTCTGAATCAAAAGTTTTGAAATGTAATTTCAAAACTTTTTTTATGAAGACCAATTATTTACTGAGGCCTTCCAAACCCAAAGTTATGAAGACCACTTTCAAAATATTATTTCATCTAGTTTTATCAAAAAAATTCACCAAACACTTTTCTTGAAGACCAAATTCTAAATAAAAAATGTTGACCACTTTCCCTAAAGATGTAAATGTCAAACACTTTTGTCAAAGTGCAAAAGTTGTGAAGTACTAGAGTTCTGAATAGAGTCTATGATAAATGTGAATGCCAAAGACCAAAAGTTAAATAAAAACCTATAAATAAAAGTTCCAAAAAACATTTTTTGCTAAGAGTTAACATAGGTGCAAAGGATCTAAAAATGATGAAGATTGACTTTTGAACAAAATTTCTAATGACCTAATTTCCATTGAGAACACTTTTAGTGATAGGTAAAATATGCAAATATTGAGGCTTTATAATTATTGTGCATGTTCTAAAAACATGTGTATATGTAAATATTTTGAAGAGTATTAATAAGTTAGTTTTAATAAATCTAAACATGTGAAAATGTCCATTTTCATTTATAACATATAGTGAAGTTAGGTGCACATATAAATATCTATGAAAGAAAAATTTCAAAATAGGCATAGACCTTTTAGAATATAGTGGGTCCCTATTCAAAAAAAAATGTGGGTATGTTGAGTACAACAAGAAGGTTATAGGATCAACAAATTTTGGGATGGCCATTTATTTTTCTCTCTTATTTGTTGTGGATCACTTAATTGATAATGGTACTGGAAAATTTTCTACAAAAATTTGGTGAATGGAAATCTTTGTGAAATAGGAAGAGTTGTTGGCTATGTTTGTAATGCTTTTAATAGTTTTTGGTTGATGGGGGAATGGAGTGAGATCCCATAATGGATTTGTTGTTGATCATGAATGTTTTATCTTTTTGAGATGGTCATTTATAGTGGTTGGATGTGTCATAAAAATCTCTTGCCCATCCTTTCCACCATGATCATTCTGGGTATATTACTTCATATTTTGTATTTTTGTTTTATGATATCTATTTGAGAGGTGATCCACTTATAGGTTTTAATTACTTCATTTAATGTGATTTTATTGCTTATATATTTGATAGGATTCATGTATCCACCTAGGGAGTTGTAACAGTCAACTTGCACATTTTCTTAAGTATCTTCATTAGTTTCCATAACTCTAACTAACGTCAGACTATGAAATCACAGTTTTATATTCCATACTATACTAACATTATAGAAAGTATCTAATTATATTGACTTAATATATATTCTTTAAACATAATGAAACATAATGCATATAATTTTATAGATTCATAATTTTGTATATAGTTATCATTGGTTTAATCAAAGTGTTTACATGTGATAATTTATAACATACTAAGGTGGGAAAAGTGATTGCATGTGCGATCCTAATCTTGAAGGTCCATTTTATGCAATGTGGGTTTTATTATCATTTTTCATCCTCTACCAAAAGTCACTCATTTTGTTGACATGAAAACAAGATAAAACTGTGAATTCATAGTTCGATGTTCTAGACATGCTAACATGTATAGAAAGTATCCATTTATATTATTTATCATGTCTTCTTAATAATATTATAAAATAATTCACATAACACAAAATTATTCAAGATATCTTAATTATTCTTTATTAATATCTCCAAATATTTACATATGATAGATCATTATAAAACTATGATAACTTTGATGATATTCCATCTATCTATTTTACTAAGTCTAAATACAATGATATACTCCAATGGTCACGTCATTTCCATCTATTGTTTTGATCTTTGTAGTTCCATATGATACCTTGACATGGAAGCTATGCTTTGCTAAATGTCTATGTTATGAATAATGTCATGGAACAACCATAGACCCCCATGATTTACTATCGAATTTCTAAAATAAACTTGCCAACACTATCTCCAAACTTAAAATTTTGTCTCCTTCTTGAGACAACCCAAATTTGAATAATACCAAAAAATTGGTTAAAGAATTGGGTCTTATGGAAAAATTGTTGATGTTTATTGAAAAGATAAATCTTGAAGTTTTTCCATTTTGTGAGGTAATCAATGACTAGTTCATTTTTCTATTTTAACTATTTTTTTTTCTTGAGTTAATTCAATGATGTCATTAGGGGCAAAATGAGTTATAATAGTATTGAATGATATCTCCATTTACTTTGTAACCTTATCCAATTTTATCTTGAAATGATTTATCAGGTCTCTTGATTATTCATGCTTAATGATTAGTTTTGCTCTTTGTTATTATTGTTCCTAAAATTTTCCCCTAGTTCCAAAATCCTTTCCCTCTCTATGCCTATGAGATATTTATAAATATCATATTGGGTCGTATCCTGGTTTAATTCTTCCTCAAGGATTTATAAGGAATTATTTTCCTCTAGTGTTGTCGTTATCCGCCCAAAATTGAAAGCAAAATATGAATCGACATCTTATATTAATTTAAGTAGAGAAGCAATATGTTATTCAACTATAGTGTGGTGTTATTTATTCTCCTCGAAGGGCTTAGTATGTTTTTCAAGTTTGAATTCTTATATTATTTTTCCTCTCTTCTACAGTGACATTCTAATATTTGATCAAAATTTTCAAATTTTCAATGAACCATTGAGTAATTGGTAGATTTTAATCTATTTCAAATTATGGCCTAACTTTTACCATCACCTAGATGGCATGTTGTAGTGTTTCCTTTAATATTATGCATCTCAACATCTAATCATATGGTGCACTCTCTTGAAATATGTTTCCCAAATTATTTTTTTTACTAGAGGTTAATTCATGTAGCTTGATATTAGTTCCTTGTGGCATTATTTTGATAATGGTGGAAGACAAAAGGATGGTGTTGATTTTTTGACATTGGGACAAAATAGCTTTAATTTGGGTGACGGAATCTTGGGGGTTTAGAGTGAGGGTGGATGGAGTGGTGGTCAATTTTTGATTTGAAGTAGAAGGTGGAGTATAAATTGGTTGCTTAAAAAAAAATAGTAGTTGTGGTGTTTGTGCAAGTATGTTTGGCCTAGTTTCTATTTTAGATTATTTTTATGTTTCATTGTTGTCTTTAGAAAAATCCTTAGTCACATTATTTTCTTATATTTTTTGAACAGATTCTTTTGCCACTTATTTCTTTTTCACTTCTTCAACTTGGAGGGTGGCATCCTCTACCACCTTTTTCTCTCTTTTCTTCAACTAGGATGGCAACATCCTTTGTTTCCTTTTTCTTTTTTCTCTTCCTCTATTTTCTATTATTTTTATTTTTATACTCTTTATTCCTTTTTATTTCTCTTCTTTCTCCTTTTCCTCTTTCTCCTTTTCCTCTTTATCCTTTTGTTTTTTCTTCTTTTGATATTTTTCTTATTTTTTCCTATTGTTCTTTTTATTTTTGTTTTTTTTCTTTCATTTTCTTTGCCACTAATGTCTCAACTACTTTTTATTTGGCCATGACATATTTTTTAGCCTTATTTTTGGGTTCTAATTATTATTTTGTTGTGACCTCTTTTTTGTATTTCTTTTTTTCTTCCCTTTGTTTGTCATTTACCTTTCTTAAGGATTCAAAGGATTATTTTTAGTCTTTAGCTAGCGTGATATATGTGGTTTGGTTTGTATTTGTCTATTATTCACTCTCTATGTCTAATTATGTCACAATATGACCTATGTATTAGGAACATCAATGAAAGACTCTTCAGTACTTATATCTGAATGTGTGGGGAGGTATTTCTCCCTTGTGCTCTTTTATTTTTATTTATTTTCAGGTAGAATCTTAGCTACTAATGGTGGGGGATGTGTTCTTGGTTTTAATTCATGAATAAACCTACCACCCATGGATCTACTATCTATTCTAATGGACTCTGTTGGATTGCCCTTTTTAGGTGCCTATACATCCTCTGATATTTTTTTAATTTTTAAACTTGGAACCAAACCTGTTATCCTTTATTTTTCTTTGTGGTGTTGTTTTTTTTTTCTCGTGGATTCATCTATCTTCATCATATTTGACCATTTAACTACTAGATGATGCTTCTAGTCATTTGGCCACTAACTCTTCCATAGTGTATTGCATGTCAGTTGGACCAAACTTCCCTAAGACTCATGGAAAGGACTGGATGATGGGAAAATTTTGTTTGATTTTATTATTTGACACTTCATAATGTAATGGGGGAAATTTTTTTGTTGTTGATCATATGGGTAGATATATATGTTGTCAATGGTGGTAGTAAATTAAAACTCTTTATGGTATTTATCTACTATTTATAGGTAAATATGATGCCATAAACTAAGGGTTTATTTTAAATTAGTTCTTCACATAATCATGATATAAAAACTTATTATTACTTTATGATAGTCTCTAGATGATTTTTGACTTGTTATCCTATGGTCATTATTTTATCCCATTTTAATTTTTTCATTTTTCCTAGGAGGGTATTTGTGTAGTACTTAACTAGGCAAACTAATAAAGACCCATATCTAAAATCATGTTCACCTTTCTTGATATTATGAATGTTGGCATTGAATTTATCCAATAGACCTTGGTAGAGGTTTAATTTGGTCTTCATTGACATCATATAGAATACCACCATTGATGTCTAATGGATCGTGGCATCTTGCCTATTGGTAAAGTATATTTTCCATGCTACTATTTTAACTTTATATCTATAGGTGACATTACGAATGGTTGATAATTTGATGCCACATTTTATTATAGTAGTTTTGAGATAATTGGTATCGACTAATGTTTTTTTAAACCCTTCTTTGTGTACTTCATAACACCATTTCCCTCATTCATCATCTTAATTACTCTTTCAATGTCTTTGGCAGTAATGACATGAAATTGGTTGAGTAATAAAATGTTGTTATGCACTCAACTAAGTAAAATTTTGAATATAATATATTCTATCACAAAGTAAGGAAATCTTTCCCAAACATCAAGCTTCATCTATGGAATTGTTTTTTACTTTAGGGTTCCCGTGCCACTTTTTTTTCTAATATATCATGTATGAGTTTTGTTTGGTTTTCCTCTATTCTAGTATGGTCAATTTCCTTCATATGTACATGAATGTATTTAAATGCATACTCAAGGTGATAAAACTTATATGGTAGCTTTTAAAATGATCCCTCTAGATTTGGTGCTAAATATTTTAGTGGAACATAGTTCGATTTTTGGCAATCGAGTGTTTTTGTGTCCACAAATATTGGAGCAACCATTTTTCCTACACTATGTTGTGTTGTATATCTCACAGTCTCAAATGTAGATAGAAATTTTTTTATATAGTTTAAATGCTTATAAATATTCAAGGAATGGAAGTGAGGTTGGATTTGGTCTTGTATATTTGTCCTTAGTTTTAGGCAGTGACATAGATCATGAGAAAATTTCTTGGTGTTAATGCATCAACCATCTTGTTGACATGGCTTTTCTTTATTGGTTGTACTTGTCTTATCCATCACATTAGTTTTGATGGATTGTTATGTCATATTAATGCTATTATGTGTTTTAATTGCATGTTTATTTCATTTGGTTAATTAATGCCCCACATGGTGGTTTATGTTTTTATTTGATATGGTTTGATTTATTATTCGCTTGGCATCATTTATGTATCTATTGTAATTATAGTTCAACTTGCCCATTTATCTTAAGCATGTGGCATCAAATTTTATAGCATTCATGCTCGACTCACTCATCCCTACTTATTTTTCTTGGCTATATTTATAAGACCATGCACTACTATCCCCAATTTTATTTTTTTAATCTTTCAATCCATTGTTTACTAGATTTCAACTTGAGTGTATTCTTTTTATCCATTTTCTTCCTCTTTTCTCTATTTAATAGTTTAAGTCTGAACACGTGCATTTACCATGATGTATCTTTATCCTCATGGCATCCTATGGATCTACACAAATCAAATTGACAGATGGAAATGATGTGACCATTGGAGTATAACATTGTATTTATACTTAGTAAAATAGATAGATGAAATATCATTGAATCTATCATATTTGTATTGATCTATCTTATGTAACCATTTGGAGATATTAATAAAGAATACTTATAAGATATTAAATCCTTTTATGTTAGTTGAATTATCATATAATATGATTAATAGGACATGATAACTAATATAACTTGATACTTTCTCTACATGGCATCATGTCTAAAACATTGAACTATGAATTCATGATTTGACATTACTTTTATGTCAATACATGTTGATATGACTAGGCCTTGAATATCTTATTTATATGAGGTTAGTTTTCAAGGAAGGCATTTTTTCATATCCTTTATAATTGTATATCATCCTCTTCATGAATATTATTCTCTATTATGTTCTATGGGATGTCAAAAATCACTATCAATATTGTGAAGAATGTATGTAGATGTTTGATGCCACAATATGACTAGAGGCTTATATTATTTAATTTTACACTCAATGATAAAATAGTTTTTTTTAGTGGTGAACCTTCGTTAATATATGAATATTCCATTTTTTGAAGTTGGCATTTGGAAATTTTTGTAGAGTGGCCAATCAAGCGGGATCGCCTAATTTTCTGAGGTCAAAGTTAATTTTGAGGATAGATTCACCTATATTTGAATACAAATTTATTCATATAAATATAATTTGTCAATACCTCAAAATCTAATATGGAGGCATTCACCACGTACTGTTAGACAATAGAAACCTTTAAAGTCCATTGTTCCAATCACACACCATCAAACAATAATAATATACCATTGGGTAATAGTACAACTACAAGGTGTCATAGGGATTTGGAAAAATTTAGAAAAAAAAATAGTGGTTTGTATTTTAGTCCCAAGAGGGATTCAAGAGTCAACAATTTATAGCAAGGTATGCAATGATTTTTTTACAATATAATTATTTAGTATTTTTAACTATAATTTCATTTATTGCTCTTTAAGTACCATCATGTGACCATAAGTTGAAGTCACAAAACCATAATCTCTAATAAGATGACCATAAACTACCATTGGTTGACCATAAACTACCATCAGATGAACATAGGATGCCATCGGATAACCTTAGGCTATCATCGAATGATAATATGCTATCGACGGATGACAATAGGCTATAGTTGAGCACCTACATGTTATCATCAAGTACCTATAGGCTATCATAGGATGCCCTCATGTTTAATTACTATCATTATTCCCTATTCATATATCAAGTGTCTTTATTTTTTGTCAACCATCTTCATTTCACTATTAGTCATGTTTCACCCATGAATCCATAGGCTTGATTATATAGCTTCTATTAAAAATGTTAAGGCCTTCAGGAAAGTTGAAAAATAAAATAATCTATTATATTTTTTAACCAGAAACCAAACACATGTATTAAATTTTCAATTAACTAGTGTTTTTTATTTATTGGCTTGTGTTAAAGTTAAAAAATAATTAAAATATCTAAAATTATTTTACATGCAAAACCTACTGATAACTCTTTTGAAGAAATGTCTCCATAAGAAGACATACCTGGGTATGAATTTGAAATGCCAAATGGATGTAGTAAATTGTAAGATACCTTTTTTTAATTAATTAAATATTCTTTTAAAGATTCAATAATAATGACAAGGTCTATAACAATATTGTATGTGGAACCCAGTGATAATGGTATCGTAGATATCCCTGAATCTATAGATGAACTTGGGAATGAAATGCCAAACATAGGTACTAAATTATAAGTATTATTTGATTTAATACTTTTTATTTATTTGTACTTTAGTATTGGCATTTATTAAAAACTATAAAAAATTTGCATGCAAAATTCAATGATAAAAGTATTGAAGACTTGTATAAAGCTTTTAAATATATACCTCCCCTGAAAGAAGTCACTCAGAAATAAATACCCACTAACTCACTAAATTCAAAGAAATGGAGATATGACATCATAGGTATTGATGTCATTGATGAGTTCCTAACACCAAATGAGATATCTACTCACCCAACACAATCTTCAGATGAGACTGATATGCAACCAAAACAATCTCTAGTTGAAAAAGGCACAAAAAAAACTATTTAAAAGAAGAAAAATACATGGACAATTGGAAGGTCATTTCAGCATGAGTGGGCATATAAATACCTTTATTAAACCCATATATCCAAAAAAAATACTAACACACCAAAAAAATGTAAATACACAATATGCAATTGGAAACTTGGAAAGGACCACAAAATATAACTCAAGTTGGACACAATTGAGAAATATTGTGGTAAAATATATGAGTCGGTAATAGACAAAGATGGAAATATCAAAAAAATAGTGACATGAAAAAATGCAAAAGAGTGCATACATCAATGTTACACAACAGAGTATCATAATCATAAGAAACATCAATGGCATTCCATTGATAAAGGAGGAACAATTAAAGCTCAATTCAGAAAGGTTTCTCAACCTGATTTGCTTTCCAAAAATATATAATTTTCAACTTTATATCACATTTTGAAAAGAGGAAGACCAATCTCTGATTTTTTAGATTACAAGATTTTATTTCACCATATTATATTTCAAAACATTCCAAATTCACATTGGTTAGATACCAGTGCTTGGGAGATGGCAAAATGCCTCACAATGATTGAAAAGGAGAATTTGAAAAAAAAGTAAAATTAGCAAGGTTTATATCACTTTCCATTGATGAGGTAATAGTGGTTGACTATGTACCATGGTTATGCAGCATGTATATACATTTCAAAATCATTCAAGTCAACCTCAATTTTTATCTGTACATAAAATGATTGAAAATTATAATATTGAAAACCTTTGCAAATTGGTTATTTATAATTTGATGGATATTGTTGGGATGAGTTACCATGATATAGGTACTAATTTGGTGTGTTTTTGGTGTAGATGGTGAATCAATAATGTAGGGGAATAGAATAGGTTTGTGTGTTTGCCTGCAAACATTAGTTTCCCCATATATGACTCCAATCCATTGCATGGCACATAGAATGAATATTTCTTATATAATTTTAAGCACATTCAAAAATGCCACAAAAGTGGAGGAGCTTATCCCTAATTTTCATGTGAACATGTCATGCAGTCCAAAAAGTTTTTTAGATTTTCAAAAATTTATAATTGGAGTGACTAATGGGAAAAAAACTATTAAAAGATGTTGATACTAAATGGATTTTAATCTATGAATCTGTATGCAAAATATTTGAATAATATCAATAATTGGTTGGTTTTATGTTTAAGTATAGGATAGAAGTTGATAAGGCAAAAGATTTATTGAACCATTTGACAAATTTCAAAATTTTGCTAACATTATGTCGTATTCTACCCATGTTGAAGGAAACGCATTATTTGATGAAACATGCACAAGAAAGATCAATATATATTGTTGAATTCATACGGTTGAGGAAATAGGTTTGTATATTGCTTGATATATTATAATACTCTAATGAAAGTTTTAAGGGACCAATATTTGAGAGTTGGGAAACATTAACAAATATAAAGGACATGTAGGATAATTTTTTGGCCCACATACCAAGCTTATACCCATATGGATTAGGATACTAATGGATGAATAGATGGATAGGTTGCAGAGACCCTTTATAATGTCAAGAGTGCTTGGAATGAGTATGAAATTTCATGGTTTTAATTTGGTTCTTCATTATGTTCATCTAGACATCTTGAGTCTAGTGGTAGAAATTTTGAGTAGGCATTTTGCTAACACCACAATTTCCACGTGTAGATGAGTTAGGAAAAATGGTCACATGCATTTATTCACATTAGTCTCAAGAACATATGCACCAAGTTTTGGTCATCGATCAAAGTGTATCAGAAGATATGAACACTCAAAGTTGGCCTCTCACATAAAATTCTCTAAATTTCCATACTTAGCCATTTTGCAAAGGAGTTTAAATTAAACCAAGTGGGCATATTAACAAAGCCATATCTCACATGTGTGGTAGTTTTAGGAAAAAATGATCATATGGGTTTATTTATCTTGGTCCCTAATTGTTATGCTCTAAGTTTAAGATCATTCATCAAAGCGTGGTAGAAGTTATGTTATTAAAATTTGGCTCCTCAATCAAATTTCACTAAGTTTCCCATATTTAGCCAAATGAACTAGACCGTCATCAAGATGTCATGTGGGAATGAATAGACCAATCAACTTGAGAATTTTATAGACATAATTAGAAGGATCCTAGGACTCGTAGATCACATGGTTTCATTCCTTTTGGCCTCAACAACATCTCCTAAAAATTTTGTGCCTCAATGACTTTTGCACTTCAAGATCCAAGCCTTCAAAACTGGTCAAAAGCACAAGACATTCACGCTAACATCAAGTTTTAGATAGATCAAAGGAAATCCATTTAAGTTTAAATTTTATGGTTTATAGGAAATAAATGATGGTAATTTAAAATTCATTTAAAGGGAGCGACGACATCAATTTTAACATCATTAACTAGCCATTAGCTTTCAAATAGTGGGTCCTAGTAGATCAATAGTTGGTGTTTGATCGAGCATTTAGATCTAACAATAAGTAGAGTTCAAAGGGGTTAATAAATCTTAAAATTAAATTCATGCATGACAAGTTTCAATAGCACATTCAACTTGTAAAGGATCAATTATTCATGGGCATTCATACAGATTGAAATTGATGGAGCAAGATTAGTCAATATGTCAATGAGCCAAGCCAATTTTTTATGGCTAATCAAATGAAGATGAGCCCAAGTGACTTAGATAGATGTATAAGGGTTAGTTTTTGACCAAGGTAAGAAATTTTAAACATAACCAATCTCAAACATGAACCAAATTGGGCCAAGAGCGAATATTTTGGGATCGAATGGTGCCATTAAGATTCCACAAGGGTAGATAAATAAGATATGGTAGGGGTTTCTCATCATGACTCAATGAACCACTACTAAAATTATAAATGACATAACTCTATCAGTTTCAAAGTATGATAATATGGTCCTCATAATTAATAACAAGTGATATATGGCATGGAAAATGAAGGTAGACATGTAAACATCAATAACTTAGTCATCAAAGCCAGTTGCATGAAAGTGACTCCTCTCTCCACTTTCGCATGCATCAAAAAACTAGTCATGAGTGGTTTCACATCAGGACAAAGTAAAAATGACTTGGTCCCAATGTTGCGGCCACCATGGAGCATCACAAAGATAATAATGTAATGATACAATAAACGGGAGTGACCTAGATCAATCAGGAAGGGTTTGAGTGAACTTGATTTATGAAGGTAGTTGTAACAACTTTTCAAATGGATTTGAGATCCTTTGATTCCATTTTGAGCAAAAAATCTCCCTCTCTCTTTTTTCCTTTCTTCTATAAATATATCTTTTGAGCTATTATTTTGGATCCCTCATTCTAGTATGACTAGACTCTTTTATAATTATATTCAACACCTCTTCGAGTAGTGAATAGAGTATTTTAAATTCATTTGCTGATCTATATTTAGTGTTTTGTGTTTGTTTAATATTCAAATATTATTTTTATATTCCTTTTGCATGTCCAAGATCAACTTAAGTGCTAAAAACTTTCTTTATAGGTCATATAATGTGTCTTGGCATTGATCTCTCAAAGATATAGTGGACAGTCAAATTTAAGTGTCTCCAACCAGACCTTATTTTCATTGCTCCCTAGTCTGAGTACATCAAAATGACCTCTATATAAAATATTATTGCATATAAGCTAAATTAAGCATTACATTAGCTTCTTTCATAGTCTATTAGTGTGTTAAAGAGTCTGAGTTCAAGAGTGGATCTAATAAATTCTTGGTGTATCACCACATATTAGAATAGGTTTTACTTCATGCAAACTTCTTAATGCTTTTCACCCTAACCAATTTTAAGGTTTTAAAATAAAAGGTCCAAATTATAAAATATGAGGAACTAGCCTCATAAAAAAATCCTAGAGGTTTGGTCTAGTTATAGGCATCCCATAGCCTTAGACCATTCCCATGTTAGTTTAGGTATGGGTCAGACTTGAACAAATCTGACCTCTATTGGGTGTTATCTAGATAGCTAATAGTTTTGGCATCCCTGATGGGACCACCTATTTACATAATTTTGCATATCTGAGTATAGTAGAAAATTCCAAAGTTTCATTTCTAGATTTACATATTGTTTTCATGCCCCTAAGAGTTATCACAAGATCCTCTGCAAAAGAGGAGGTAGATTTATCTAAGCTACCTATCTAATTAACAAAGAAAAATAAAACCTCTCAATCAAAACCTACACCTACCCCTCTTTTTCCCTTTATTGTTGCCTAAAATTTTCTTGTTCAAGCTAGTATTATTTAGCCAAACTTTATTATAAATCCCATACCTCAGATGGTTGTTCCTAGAAGGCAAGCCTTTGTATCATTCAATGGTGGTAGTCCTCTGAATCTTACTCAATGGGATGATATTCCAATCTTGGATTTGAAGGATCTTACCTATTATATAGGAGAAAATCTAGTTACTCCTATAGAACATATTGTAGATATTGTTAACCTTTGTTCAGTGCATCATGTGACTCAAGAAAATGTAGCAATGAGGTTGTTAACAACTTATTTCAAAGAGAGAGCACTTCAATGGTACAGAATATTAGCCCCTACATCAATTAATAGATAAGATGAGTTTGGAGAGGTCTTTTGCAAGCACTTTGAGGACAAGAATGATCATCTTTCACTTGTGGAGTAGCTTACAATAATCAAGAGATTCAATCATAAATTCATGGTGGATTTCAACTACAAATTTTAGAAGACCTAGGATAGAATTCCTACAGTGATCAAGCCTATACCCAATTATGATTTTCTAAACTATTTGAAGGATCTCAATTTAGATTTAGCTATTATGATTAAATCCATGAGATGGAACATCCTACCTAGAGCTTTTGAAGTAGTAATTAAGGTTGAAAATTGCCTTATACAAGTAGGCAAGTTGGATCCAAGGCCACTAATGCCTCTCTTCTCAGAGATACATCCTCTTAACCTAACTATTGTTCTAGTTCTATATTTTAAAAAAAGTATCAAATAGAAGGTGATCAAACTAAAAGACTAGGGAAGATAGAGAGTCTTCTCAAATCTCAAAACAATAAGTTGGTTACAATGGAGAAGAAACAAACCCCACCATATAGGCCATACCAAAATACTAATTAGAATTATTAGTACAATAGGCCACCTTATTAATCCAATCAGTAAGGACAAGGGAATAGGCCTTAGTTAAGTAAATATTATCCTAGTGCTCCAAGTAATTCTAGAGATGTGCCAACTCAAAACAACTATGCTCAAGAAGGTCAATGGAAATCAGAGGAACCATCCAATGAGATGGTGATAGCCACTATTGGAGAAATGTATCAAGACCCTAGTTGGTAGTGTTGATGCTTATATTTTCACCCTTGAGGAGATTCTCATATCTTCTCATCCAAGTGGAAAAATTGAATCATCTCTCTTGTTGTGGGTGACAATTTTGTTGAGATGAATATCTAGATTAGGGAATAGCTCCCCTTGATGCACCTTTTAAGGTATCTCAAATATATAAATTTTGTATGAAAAGGTTTAAGAAAAATAACTAAGAAAACAAAATGGTGATGCATCAATATGTATTATCATCCTATTTGACTGAAAATCCACTACTTAAAGGTAAACAAGAATGTTTCACACAAACTCACAACAAAAAGGCATTACTGCATCAATATTTTGCAAGTTAGATTCAAGAAGGTATTTAACACTTAGGAGGGTGATGAATTATTCCATGAAGAGAATAAACATATACCACTTCTAATACTCTTATGCACTTAGTAAATAATACTAATAGAGAATTACAGCAACACCCCTTTTGCACATTGGTAAGTGACCATAGATTGACATGCTAAAAAAGTAACTCTTTCACTAGTCATTATCAACAAGATTCAAACCTGTACTCAATAGTACAATGTGTGAATGGAGAAATCACTTATATATTTCTTCAAGAGTTCTATAAGTACAAATATGGCTAGAGTTTTTCTAATAACTAGCAAAGGCTACAAAATGAGCCAAGAGAATGCATATATATAGCCTTGAGAGGTAGAGAACTCAAAGGAAGTCCAAGGGTCACTTGGAAATGTGTCATCTTGAAAGAATAATTTACATTTGCATGGGAGAGAAGTGGGTGAGTTATGCCATGTCATTGAATGGATTAGTTACAATGAGTTACAACTAAACCAAAAGCATTAGTTACATTTGTTACAATTGAACCAAAATCTCAGTTACATTTTTCCATTTGTTATCTCTTTTCTACCTTTAGGTTCTCACTGAGCTTTTCTTTTAAACTCCAATGGCTAGTTTTCAAAGTCTAAAATTGACATTTTGTGGGTCACCACTCTTCAAGCATTTTCTTGGACATTTTTCCCATGGTCATTTTTTGTTTGCCCTTTTGCTTCCTTTGTATAGGATAATTTTTTTGAAATAATTCCTCAAACAATCTTTCCAAAAGAATTCTTTTGGACTTTATGTTTGGCCCTTTTGGTTCTTTAAAATGACCCTTTGTCAAAGTGAAAAAGGCCCTTTATAAAATTAACATACCCTTCAGCTTCTTACAAGTGTCCCTTCAAAATTTCTATTTAGTCCATTTCATCAAAAGAATTCCTTTGGGATTTTGTTTGGACAATTTTTGTGAACAATTTTCCTGAGAGAATTGTTTTGGAATTTCTACTAAGTGCCCTTCATAAAATGAAAGTGCCCTTCAACTTGTTGAAAACATCCCTTCAAAAAAGTTGTAAGGTATCCTTTAGAAAGGAAAGTGTCCTTCAAAAAAATTACAAAGTATTCTTTGGCAAAAATGTAAGTGACCATTTTTTCAAGAAAATTCCTTTCGAACCTTTTGAAAATGACCCCTTCGAGAAAAATTTTAAGTGTCCACTTAACCAAAAAAGTTCCTTTAGAAAAGTGTTAAGTGTCCTTTCTGAACAAATGCAAGTGACCCTTTGTAAAAATGAAAGTGACCATTTTCCAAAGAAAATACCCTTTAGTAAAGTTGTAAATGATCCTTCAAAAAAAATGAAGTGGACCTTTTCCCGAAAGGAAAGTACCCTTCAAGAAATTTGAAGTGCCCTTTTGAAGAATTTGTAAGGTACCTTTCAGAAAAGTGAAGTGGACCTTTTCCTGATAAAAGATACCCTTAAAAAAATTTATAACATACCCTTTGGTAAAATTACTCTAGACAATTTGTCTAAAAGAATTTTGACACTTAAACAAAAAACCCAAAAACAAGACTTTTAAAAGAATTAACACTTAGAAAAAGACCAAAACAAACCTTCTAAAAGAACTAGACTTATAAATTTGTTGTGGTTTGTCAAAGAACACTTCTTCCAAAGAAAATCTAAGTACTGGACTTGGCCAAAGATATAGACTTAGATGATTTTTTAAAATAGGGGTGCCTAATTTTGGCCTGAAGGTCCAAAATTTGGTCAACAAGTAGCACACTCCTTCATTTCAAGGTCATGATATGATGCCTCCTCCACCACAATCCCCCTAAATAGGTCAATATGTCATGCCTACCATGTCATTATCAAAATCTCAAATCCAACAACAAGGAAGCATGGGTAAATCACCAGCTGACACCACATGCATGAATTTTAAAGAAGGGGAATATGTGTTTGAGAATGTAGCGGCTAATATGGAACAAGCTTCACAAAAGATAAATGAACCAATTATAGCTCAGACAAGGGTTAAAAAGAGGATGTTTAAGGATAACTTGGGGAAATCTAATATTTCTTCATCATCTCCACAAACTAGTCAGCAACCTACTTCTTCAAATGTAGCTACTAAAGCTCCTAAAAATTAACAAGTGACCCAACCTCATGGATAGCAGCAAAAGTACCCCTTTGTTCCTCATGGTACTCAAATGTCAAGTGATGTTCCTACTTATAAGGTGCAGTTAAAAGATATTAATCTTCCCTTTAATATAATGGATCATTTGAATAAGTCTAATGTAATTATGTCTATGTATTATGCTTTGTTTATCCTGAGGCAAAAGGAGATTCTCCAGCAAGAGATCTCAAAACTTTCTCATGTGGAAAAGATAGGTGATAAAGTGAACATTATTTTCATCAATAATAGTCATCCTAACCAAGCCCCTAGCCAAGTTCCCAATCAAATTCCAAACAAAATTCAATCTCAAAATGTTTTTCATCCTTGTTAAGCCCCCCCCCCATTTTATCTATTAGTCATCATAGGGGATTTTTTAGTACATAATTGCATGATAGACTCAGGTGCTTCAACATCAGTGATGCTTAAATCCATAGTAGACAAGATTGGACTCAAATATGTGCCTAAAAAAAAATGTGTTCTCCAATTGGATGGCTCCCCTACTAAGATAGTAGTCATCTTGAAAGATCTATAGATTACATTAGCAGCTTGTCCAAATTGCATCATTAATCAAGAGTAATAGTGGTAGACCTACCTCCATATTTTTACCTATGCTTATCTAGGGACTTTACTGATAATATTAGGGGATATTTGTCATCTAATTGGTCATACATGGTTTTTAGAACTAGATATGGAATGAAAGTCACTATAAGATCTGAGCCTATCTCCAGGTTCCACCTAGAACCCTATATGCCTAATCTTGTAAATACTAATTGTGCCATATTTCAATAGGTTGAGGAGGTTATTGAAAAATAACCCCATGATCATCTTGAAGGCATCTCAAATCTATACTTAGATGAATGGGCGACTAAGAGTCATAGATGTGATCCATATAACAACATTAAAGAGGCAAGCTTATGAGTGTATTGCATGCATGTGGAAGGTGTTACAATACTTTCCTTAACTAACATTGCTCAAGAAGAGGATGGTACATGGAATTTTTTCTTTGATGGCTCAAGGTTAAAGAATGGGAGTGGAGTGAGAGCCATGTTAATTTCACCCTCAGGTCAAAAGTACCATTATGATATAAGACTCTAATTCAGTTGCACCTCAAATATAGTTGAATATGAAGCTCTTTTTCATGGGTTGCAAGAAGCAAGAAAGAGAGGTGTCAAACTCCTCCAATTCAAGGGTAATAGTGAGCTCATAGTGAAAAAAAAGGGGCCTAACTGCAATCAATAATCACCATTTGAAAGCCTATAAGCACTAGGTATTGGACCTCATGAAGGATTTATTGGCATTGAATATCCAATCCATGCCACGAGAAGCAAACCAACATGTAGATAGGCTTGTTGCCATTGGTGCCCAATATGAGATAGAAAAAGGAGTTAAAGGAAACCAAAGCCAAGAAGGTCAAGGTTATATGTAGACTAGTTTTACCTAAAAATGAGGTGAGTTGGCAAGTCTTTGACAATGATGATCAAATCATATGTTTTTTAATGCAAGAGGCAAAATTCTTCCATATGAACCAATACAAGTTCCAAAATCAATATGATGATCAAATATTACAATTGAGGTCTAACAAGCTGCTCAAAGAAATTGTGACATTTAGAAATCATCTTCAATGAATATGACCAAGTAAGAAAAGGGAAAGTATGCATCTCAACTAAGGAAGAACACTATGAAAAGATAGATATCTTTAAGGACAAATTGATAAAGCTAGGAAAGTTCAATACATCAAAGGAAAGAGATGCATTTGTTTATTTGTGCCAAGAATTTTTTGAAATATTTTCTTGGGAGTACAAATAATTGAAGGAATTTCACCCCAAACTTACACAACACACCATTGAATTAGAAAGCAATGCCAAGCTAGTGAGGCATAAATAGAGGCTTGTCAACCCAAGGGTGTAGGACCTCATGAGAAGAAAGATATTTAAATTGATTGAATCAAGGATAGTATTTCCAATTAAGCATTCCTCATGGGTTACAAACCTTGTGCTAGTGAGGACTAAGAATGGACATATTTTTTTATGTGTTGACTTTAGGGACCTCAATAAGGTGTCCCTAAAGGATCATTACCCACTACCCTCCATGGATCAAATTTTGTAGAAGGTGGCAAGTTATCAAAGGTTCTCATTACTTGATGGCTATTATGTCTACAATTAGATCATGGTCAAAGAGGAAGATAGGCATAAGACTACCTTCACTACAAAATAGGGCACCTATGCATATTTTAAAATGCCCTTTGGATTCTCTAATGTTATAGCCACCTTCTAAATAACAATGGATGTTGAGGTCTTTTGAATGATATGGTTTTAGTCTATCTTGATGATATAATAATTTTTTCAAAGAATCCTAATGATCATGTAATACACTTGAGATCTTTTCTAATAGATGCAGATAATTTGGAGTTTCTTTAAATCCAAAGAAATGCATTTTTCCATTGCATGAAGGAAGACTTCTTGGGCATGTGGTGTCCAAATCTGGTATTTCCATTAATCCAAAGAGGATAAAATCAATCCTTACTCTATCACTACCTAAACACAATAAAGGATTGCAGAGCTTCTTGGGCAAGAACAACTTCCTTAGGAGGTTCATTTTAGGCTTTACATAGATGGTCAAGTCTCTCACTCATATGTTGAGAAAAGGCAAAGAGTTTACATGGATAAAAGAATGTAAGAGAAGCTTTGAAGCCATGAAGGAGGTCATATCTCATGCCCCCACTCTTCTAAATCCAAATTTCAATAAGGATTTCTATTTGTACACCTTATCTACATTAGATGAAATTTTAGCTATGCTTATGCAGCAGAATGATGAAGGTCTGGAACAACCTATTGCTTTCTTCAGCCAATCTTTAGAAGGTTATGAAGAAATATATAGCTTTGTTTAAAAATATGTACTTATTTTTGCAATAATTTTGAAGAAATTCAAACATCTAGTTTCAATCAATAAGATTATACTAATGATGGCTCATCCAAGTGTGAAAGACTTTATCCTCAATAGAGACTTAAATGAAAAGAGATTTGGATGGGTTACTAAGTGTATGGAGTATGACAGTGAAGTTAGGGTCACAAATCTAAGGTAAGGTATTGTGTGAACATCTTGTAGAAGATGTGAGAGAAGAAAAGGAGACAATTTTGGTAATTCAAGACACTCAATAGGAAGATGAAGCTACCCTTCCATCTAGTTAGACATAGGATATTGTTAGATTTCTCCAAATAGGAGAGTGTCCAATGGGTTTCATTACATCACAAAGAAGACACTTCAAGATAAAATTAGTGCCATACATTCTAATTGGTGGAGTGTTGTTCACAAAGGACATTGGAGGTATGCTCTTAAGATGCATTGAAACTAAACAATTTGATACGCTTCTCAATAAATTTCATGATAGTCCTTTAGGGGGTCATTTTTTAGCCTAGACCATAGCTAAAAAAATTGTTAGAGCTAGTTAATTTTGGCCAAATTTATTTAGAGATGCACATACATGGATGAGGAAGTGTTCAAAATGTGCAATGTTTATAGGGAAATAAAAACTAGTTTCTATGATATTGAAGCATATTCAAGTTGAATAGCCTTTCATGCAATGGGGTTTAAACTTTATTGGCATGATTAATCCTCCATCTAATGTTGTCTATAAGTGGTTCTTGATAGATACAAACTACTTCACTAGATGGGCGGAAGTAGTTACATTGAAAGAAGTAAATGAGAACTTTATACTTGAGTTTTATGAGATCCTAATCACCTATTTTGGAGCACCTTCCACCATAATATCAAACAATACTTTGGCTTTTAGAAGTATAAAGGTATGCAAGTGGGATCTTGAGCAAGGTATCTATCTAAAATATTCATCAAATTAATATCCATAGGGTAATGGATTTGTTGAGTCCACTAACAAAAATATGATTTGAATCATCAAAAGAACACTGAAAGATAATCAGAGGTCTTGGCATACAAAGATAAAGACTGCTTTATGGGATAATAGAATCAACCTCAAGAAGGCCATTGGTAATTCACCTTATCTCTTAGTCTATGAAAGAGAATAAAGGCTACCAATTTCATTGAATCTTCTATCTTTGGATCTTGCACACCAACTAGAGCTTCTAGAAAGTGATGCAATGGAGGTCAGAATGAATGAACTAAGAGAATTAGAAGAAATAAGGGGTGATGGTATACATACCATGTGGTCTAACCAGTAATAAGTCAAGATGAATTTTGACAAAAAAAATTCATAAAATACATTCTTCAAGGTGACATAGTCCTCAAATAAGATCAGGACCATGTCAAACTAGGAAAACACTTCAAGTTTGATAGCCTTTGGAGTGGACCCTATGTCATCACAAGTTGCAAAGAGAGCAATGCCTTTGAGCTTAACAAATTTAATGGAGAGAGCCATCCCATCCCTATCAATGAGAGGTATCTCAAGTTTTGTTACTAGTTTCATATCTTTCCCCTTGTACATAGGTAGATAGGTCTATTTTTCTTACAAGTGCTTTTACACATTATTGTTTTTAGTTGTTCTATTTATTGTTTAGATTATTTCTTTGTCTTTTGTTACTTTATTATTTTTCCCCCCATTACTCTAAAAAGTGTTTCCAAAAGTCAAGAAGATTTTATTTATAATTTGCTTCTCATTTGATTAGTCATCATAAGCAAGCTTGATCAATGTCTAGATTCTATGACCACCAAGCTGGTCAAGCTAACTAAGTCGTCAAAGATGTTGGCCAATTTTTTGGCCCACATAACAAGTTTTCACCCATATGGATTAGGTTGTTAATGGATGAGTAGATGGATAGGTTGTATAGGCCCTTTAAATTTTCAAGAGTGTTTGGAATGAGTATGAAAGTGCATGGTTTTCATCTAGTTCTTCATTATGTTCATGTAAACATCTTCAGTCTAGTGGTAGGAATTCTAAGTAGGCACTTTGATAACATCACAATTTCCACATGTGGATTATTTAGGGAAAATGGTCACATGTGTTCATTCACATTAGTCCCAAGAACATATGCACCAAGTTTTTGGTCATCCACTGAAGTGTATCATAAGATATGAAGACTCAAAGCTAGACTTTCATACAAAATTCGCTAAGTTTCCATACTTAAGAATTTTACAAAGGAGTTCAAATTAAACTAAGTGGGCATATTAAAAAGGCCATATCTCATGTGTGTTGAAATTTTAGGAGAAAATTATCATATGGATTTGTTCATCTTGGTCCCTAATTGTGAGGTGATAAGTTTTAAATCATCCACCAAAGCATGGTAGAAGTTATGCATGTTCAAATTTGGCTCCTTAGTTCGATTTCACTAAGTTTCCCATACTTAGCCAAATTAACTAGACCATCATCAAGATTCCATGTAGGAATGAATGGACCAGTCAACTTGAGCATTTTATAGACACACTTGGAAGGCTCTCGAGACCATTGGATCACATGGGTTCATTCCTTTTGGCCTCAAGAACATCTTCTAAAAATTTGGTGGCTCTATGACTTATGCACTTCAAGATCTAAGCCTTTAAATTTGATCAAAAGCATAAGATGTTCATGCTAACATCAAGTTTTAGATAGATCAAAATAAATCCATTTGAGCTTAAATTTGATGGTATATAGGATTTCATTGATGGTCACATGAATGTCATTTAATAGAAGTGGGGATGTTAATTTTAAGATCATGAACTAGCCATTAGCTTTCAAATAGTGGGTCTCAATAGATCAATGGTTACCATTTGATCAAGCATTCAGATCTAACTATAAGCAAAGGTTAAATGGGTTAACAAATATCAAAATCAAATGTGTGCATGACAAGTGTCAACATTACATGCAATCGATAGAGGATCAATGACTCATGATCATTTGTATAGATCAAAATTGATAGAGTGAGATGAGTTAATATGTCAATGACTCAAGTCAATTTTTGACAACCAATCAAATGAAGGTGAGCCCAAGTAACTTAGATAGAGGTCAAATAGTTATTTTTTTACCAATGTGAGTAAGTTTGAATATAAGCAAGCTTGATAATGATCTAGATTGGGCTAGGAGTGGATATTTTGTGATCAGATGGTGCCATTAAGATTCCATAGGGGCAAATAAATAATATATGGTAGGGGACTCTCATCTTGACTTGATAAACTACCAATCAAAGTACATATGGTGTAGTTCTATCAATTTTAAGGTATGAGGATCTAGTCCTCATTATGAGTAATAGGTGGTAGATGGCATGAAAAATGAAGGCAGACACATAGACTTCAATGACTTAGTCACCATAGCCAACTACATGAAAGTGACTCTTCTCTCCACTTTGGCATGCATCAACAAACTAGTCATGAGTAGTTTCACATTAGGACAAAGTAAAAATGACTTGATCCTACAATTATGGCTCCCATGGAGCATCTTAGAGAGAATAATGTAATGATGTAATAGATTGGAGTGACTTGGATCAATCAAGAAGGGTTTGAGTGAACTTAATTTATGGAGGCAGTTGTAACAACTTTTTAAATGTATTTGATCTTGTTTTATTCCTTTTTAGCACAAAATATCCTTCTCTCTTATTTCCTTTATTATATAAATCTAGTATTTGAGCTATTATTTTGTATCCCTCAGGCTTGTACAACTAGACTCTACTAGAATTGTATTTGACACCTCTTAGAGTAGTGAATAGAGTTTTTTACAGTCATTTGTTAATCTATATTTAGTGTTTTGTGTTTATTTAATACGAAAATGTGATTGTTATCTTCCTTTTACATGTCCAAGCTCAACCCAAGTGCTAAAAAGTTTATTTGTAGGTCATATAATGTGTCTTGGCATTTATCTCTCAAAGATATACCATTACACACTCTCTAAAGTTGAACTAATGTAGTCAAATTAGAATTTGAAGAAGTACCTATAAGAAGGGTTCTATGTGATAATGTCATATGTGAGATACAAATGAAATTTAGAGACATTTCAAAAATCTTATCTACTAAAATTTGAGATCATTTTCAAAATGATGAGTTGCTTGAAGCCATGGGGGTGGTGAGTCCTACATTTTGGAACAGTGCAGATGGTGAAGAAAGAACAAGTAATTTTTTTATCAAATAGATGGGTACTCTCATCAAACATTCTAGTTAGTCTATGGAAATCAATGGAGAGGATGTTAATGGTAATTTACAAAAGCATTTATTGAAAAAATAGTCAATCCATTTTGGAATTATATTGGTTAAACAGTATTGGTTGTTAATTAAACTAATATAAACAAGTTCTATCACAAGGCTATGGAAGAAATTATATCACATTAGTGTTCTGTAAGAAGAAATCAATGAATATTTTTGATTATATGAATTATGCCAAAAAATGATTTTGCGGTCTGTGGAAGATGAAAGGGTATTTAGTGCATTATCTTTTGTTAAATCAAGGCTTCAGAATAGATTGGATAAAAATCTTGAGACATGTTTAAGGTTGTATGTTTTAGATTATGAAGTGGATGTGTTTCCATATGATAGAGTAATTTCAATTTGGAGCAATCTAACTAAAATAAGAGGTGTCATGAATACAACTACAAAATAAGATAGTGAAATTGAAAATGGGAGGGAGATAGGACATACAAATGTCAGTGATGAAGCACAGGTTACCAAAGGGTTGTTTGAGATACTTGAGTGTTAGTTTTTAACATTGTAATGTCTAAATAAAAACTATTAAACAATATTTATGTTGTTTAATTCATCAACCGATTACATTTTTTATGAAATGCTTAATTGAGTCAATTTGAGTTAAGTTATTTATGAAATGTTTAATTAATATAATCCTATCTTTAGCATTTTGCAAAAGTATTCTTTATCATTCTTTACATTGTGAGTTGTAAAAAATAGTACATGTTCAGCATTCTATTTTTTCATATTGTTTGGCCTTTTAAATTAAATTTACATTGTTAAATCAAAATTTATGGTAAATAATATTTTAATAGATTTGAAACCAAATTTACAATAAATTAAACCAATTGAACATTATAGTAAATTATTACACATCATAGCCTAAGATGAGTAAGGAATCCATAATTACAAAATATATTTTAACTATTATAAAACATAATTTTTCATTAATTACAAAATATAAGCACAAAACAACTTGAGGCTTTGAGCTCAATCCTTAGTTTCTATTAATTACAAAACATAAGTAATTACAAAATAATTTTTTAGCTCAAGTATCATTTTTTACCAAGTTTTCTTTCCACTTTTTTTTGGTTGGTAGTGGTTTTCCTATTTATAAGGATCAGGATCCCAGATTTTGTAAGATCTTTCACTGTAAAATGGATATTGGCAAAAGTTGTTTGTTCTTCTATAGTAGCATCTCTCACTGAAAGCAATGATGGGTTCACTTCAGCATCCTATTTAAACTAAACATTAGGATCCAACACATTTTATCTAATTATTTTCTTCAATGTATTATTTTTCTTATTCAATAAAATAAGTTTCTCCTTGAAAGAAATTGACGCAGAAATACTTTTATGTGCTTTCTTTAGATGCATGTCAAGGATAGCAACTTCTTTCTTTATATTTGTATACTTTGATTGTAAATGATCAAACAACATTTAATTATTTAAATGTTTTAAAATAAATTTTAATTTCAACAAACCATTAAGAAACTTATTGCATTTTTTTTCCCACATTAACAAGATCCACAAGGCTTTTGTTTTTTGACCATTTGTTATAGTAAACTTGAGCTTTTGTATTTAAGTTCTCAATCATGTTTATAATTATATCAAGAACATCATCATTAAATATATTATTTACCACAACACTTATAGAAACTACTTGGTTGAATAAAACATCAATTTTTGTTAGTCGATGCTCCACTATTGTGTACAATTGATTATGTTGACTATAGTTTTAGAATTGGGTATTTATTTTATGAATTAGTACTTTTGCCATGTTCTCAAATCATCAATGTTTGGAAGAATAAAATCATTAACATAATCTTTAATAGTCTTTGCCAATAAATTAAAAATTGGGAAAAAAAATACATTGGTCATCTATTTGGGGAATCTCTTGTACAAGACTACCTTTGGTGTTGCTAAGTGGAGAACTAAGCATATGAAGTTACTATGAAAGCTATATGGGCTGAGACACCTATCATATCATGCAGGTTGAAAAATACATGGGTGTGTCATTATCGATGCCCAAATACTCTTCATCTAGATCAATTTCATGAAGAATTATGGTTCCTATTGGATCAGGTAGACCATCAAGCAAAAAGTTTAGAAAATCTAATGTTACAACCTAAACACTGCCACCACTCTGAGTTGGGATAAATAAATGTTTCCCAACTCTAGTATTTATACGGCCAAGATGGGGTGATGGTGGTAGTGGAAAATTTTTCCATTGATAAGAATGACCTGTAAATGGGAATTAAAATCACTAAAATGACAAATAAAATAAATCTAATATTAAATTAGCATATAGTTAAAATTTAAAAAACTAGTTTTATTTTGTGTACCTTGATACTATTATTATTTCTCTTGACCTCTCAAAGGTATGATAGACCCCCTGATGTTTTCAGTAAAGATTGCACTATTGTATATCTAAAATAGTATTATAATATTATAATGATAAAATTATCATTTTTGTTAATTCAATCAAAGCAAAGCTAGTTTATGAAGATATACCAGTAATATGAGTGGAGGGATTTGTTGGAGGTGAAATTAAACTCTACATTCATTTTATTATTATCAATTACTATTTGGGCACTTGAAGATTCAATTTTTCATCTTCCTCCATGTTCATTTATTTCGTGGCCTTAGGAGGTTGACATCCCTTAGTTACTACATTTCTTCTAGCAATTGTTTCATTTAATTTTTTTTGCAATAAAACTATATATTTTTTAAATTAACTAGATCAATATTTATATAATTATTTGAAATAATTATAATACAAATCTCAAAGCCTCAAACAATAACTCCAACTAACCTCTTGTGCTTCAAGGGAGAGTACATTGACAAACATTATGGGATTAAGAGTCAATAGAATAGTCATTGCTTGCAAATCCAAAATTGCTTTGTGGTACAATGCATTAATATAGTTACAATAGGAAATCTAGTAATGTTCATTGCATAAATCAAAGTTTAAATCATCTTTAATTTTGTTTGAAATAAAAGTGCACTATTCAAATGGTTGAGCTTCCAGAGTATGAAGAATATAGATTAGAGCCCAGAATGGAATGTCAGATGGTCTACCCTACAAAATAATTCTTGTTTGGAAAAGTTCAAGCATCCCTAACAAAAAATGATTTTTCACACATTCAACTCTCATCCCCATTTAACCATGGCATTGAGGATTTGTAAAATAATTAACAAGTAAGACATAACATAAGTAAAACTAGTCAAAAATGAGTAATTATAAATTTTAAAATATCATACCATCCAGCTACAGTGCATAATGGGACTCCAAATATTTTTTGTCCTCATCATTCAACAAGGCCTTTGTTATAACCAAGTCCCCATCCTTGTAAGGGATACCTATCAATCTATGGATATCCTCTGGATAGATTCCAAATGAAACATTTAGAGAGCCCAAGGTCATTTTAAATGAGCATGAAGTAGTATCGAAGCTTTACAATAGAAAATTTAGCAAATAGATATCTTTCTCATAATGTGACATGTAGATAATGTCATTGAACTTATAAGTCTCACCCACTTGTTGTATGTGTTTTCTTCCTATAGAAGCCTTTCAATGATTACGTATTATAAATTTTGTAAAGTCAATTTGGGGTTTCCCTCTATGCCTCCACTTGCACCTACACTGGATGAGGTTTAGGAAATGGAATCCATGGGTGGTGAGTCTAACCTAGATGAAAAAATAAGTTTGTAAAAGTTAGGATGACAAATTTCAAGAATGGAAGGAGAGTAAGAAATGGGGAAAATTGTAAAATGAGGTACATTTGGTAATTTTATAAGAACTTCATGGGATAAGGGCAAACATCTACATAACATGGGTGCTCATTGAATGCATCTTATTATGATTGAGTGGTCCACATCAGCATCATATAAACACTTGGGTCTACCATGTAGATAACCAATGCTAATATGTATGGTTTAGACTCATGATAATATAACATGAATGATATTTGACATGAAACATAAGTACCCACCTATAGAGTGTAGGAACTCACCAGCATCATGTAGGTGTGCACTGGCAACATGTTGATGTTCATCTACAATATGTTGATGTTCATCTACAATATGTTGATGCTCATCTACAATATGGTATCATTCATCTACAACATGTTGATGCTTGTCTACATCATGATAGCATTCATTTGCATCATGCTAGCATTCATTTGCATCATGTTGGCATTATTCTGTATCATGCCAATGTTTATCTACATCAAGATGGCATTTATTTGCATCATGTCAACATTCATCTACATCATACCAATATTCATCTACATCAATTAAACATTCATCTACATCAATCTAACATTCATCTGCATTATGTTGATATTTTTCTACATCATGTCAATATTCATCTGCATCATGTCAACATTCATATGCATCATATTGGCATTTATTTGCATCATTATAGAATTCATCTACATTGTATTAGCATTCATCTATATCATGTCTATGATCATCTAGTTTTGAAATAATGCATTTATTCAAGTTTTTAAAAAACCTAATCAACCTTATATAGTTCACCACATGGCATCGCATGATTTACCTGTACAACTATACACCTTCCAAACTAATTCACCACCATTACAAATCTGATTCTCTTGGGAACCTCCATGGATTTTTTAATATAGCCCACTAAATTTAACCCTATGACAAAGATAATATAATTCCTTGTTGATAGGGTTGAGTGGCTCGAGGCATGACTTAGTCATGTAATTTTAGAGTTGAGCAGCTTGATATGTGACTCACCCATGTGATTGATGGATAGTTATTTTAGAAAATGGGCCCAAAAGTACTAGCAAGATAGCTGCCAACCCTAAATATTTAACTTAAAATACATAATCAAGATATAAATATGGATTGATCTATTCTCCCTTCAATTCACTACTAAAAATAATTACAATATTACTATCAAAGTGTCAAAAGGCTCATATCTTATTCATGCATATTCCTATCTATTATATTTTGTGCAATGTTGTGAAGAACTATAGATATCATAAAGTATGTTTGCATACGTCTCATGTTGCGGTATGAATAAAGGATTTTTTAGCTTACCTTTATACTCAATGACAAAGATTATGTAATTAATTGTTGAAAGGGTTGAGTGGATCAACACATGGCTCAGCCACACAATTTTAGAGTTGAGAGGCTTGAGATATGACTTAGTCACACAATTTATGTATAGGTGTTTATAAAAATGGAAGCCAAATTACTAGAAAGACAACTACCAACCCATGAATTGGATTAGCTGGTAATAAACCCTCACTACTATAAATATAAATATTTAACCTATGAATAAGGTTGATAAATAAATTTGTGGTAAAGATGGGGTTTTTTGATCAAGAGGATGTTGTTGTAAACAATGAACCGAGGATCCCCTTTTTGAAGCTAAAAAACTAAAAAGCTAAAACCCCCATGTAATATTTCATTTTTGTTTAGATTATGTAATTACTTTAGGTGTGTGTGGATGTGAGGTCAGAGAAAAGAGGCACGTACAAGAATATATTAGAATAATATAATAAACTAATTAGGAATCCAATATCATTATTTATAAAATATAAGGATATAAGTAGCTATCAATTATGAAGCTAATAATCTTATCTTGTGTATAATGGTCACATGCACATTTTACTCAAGATTCTAAGAATATAATAAATTATCAATTAGTAAACCAATGTACCAATATGCAAATATTCATATAGACTTGTGTGGAATGGTCATGTGCCCATTCTACATAAGAATATAAGAATATAGGTACACATACCAAAGACCAAATATGAAAGCATGTAGAAATGAGGATATGGCATGTTGAGGACAACCCTATAATGTGTGATATTAAAACTAATGACTTCTCCTAATGATGGGATACCCTTGGCATACATGATCATAGATAATATTTGGACCCAGTTCTCATCAAATTATAAAATAGTTGGGGCTCCAATGAAGTCTATTCATTACAGCCATCACCATAAAATATCTAAGAATAATTAGGTAAATATCAATTATTAGGAATCCAATATTCTTATCTTTTTTATAATGGACATGTGCCCATTCTACAATAATATATTATAAATAATATTTTATATCACAATTGTACCTATAGAATCCAATATTCTTATTATTAGGATGACAATATTCTTATTAGGAATCCAATATTCTTATCTTTTATATAACTTATATTCTAATATTCTTGTCTTTTACATAAGTTATGTGTCAATATTCTTATATAGTGATGAAGCATGTCATAAACCAATATATGTTTTGGGTTATTTGTAAACAATTATAATGTTTTTAATATGCACATATATTAACTTTTTATAATAACAAGATAAATCGTCAATATTAGTTAAAATAGATAAAAAAAATCATTCTAGCTAGACATATGCACTAACTATCACCACTTTCGCATGAAATAATGAGAAATCTTCCACAAAAATATTATAAGAAGTATGCCTTGTACTATTAACATGTGTAATCTACACTATATATTAATAATATAGGCCTCTAATGTTCATATTATTCCTATAGACTTGATTCAAAATGAGTGTGTGCCCATTTTATAGAAGTTTATAAGAATATTTTCAATAAGTGGCCAATAATAATGGATTCTTATGTTTTTCTATCAATCCTATGTCAAGACTTTAGAGATTTAATTAATAACCATTCATTCAAAAAAATTATGATTTGGTGACTAATGAATCTAAAAACATGTCATATTTCAAATGTCATCATGATATATTTAAACTGACACATTATGACTGACCTTTTAGAACAAGAATTATAATGGCTATTGTGGGTAGTGTTCCCTACTGATATATTTTAGTTACTAAAGGTACATTAGAATGGGAAAAAAGAGATGAGGAGTGATTTGTATCAATCTACTCTCCATCTAACTATCACAATGACCTTTGGTTGTTTCATTCAGTGTCAAGAGAACATCAAGAAGTTATGATAGTGCTAAACATGAAATACATTTCAAAAAATATAATAAGGGTTCAAGTGGAGCACATAGACAATAATGTCTTCTTATGCCAAATTATTAAAATGGAGCTATAGGTTTCATTACCTATAATAAGTGGCATGGTTCCTTTGGCAAAACACCAGAAAGATTCTTTCTATTCTTATGGTTGGAAAATTGAATCATTTACAAATGGAGACACCACTAGAGTGGAAACCAATGGAATTATTTATAATATAATTAAACTGGCATTTAGAATACTTTAGCATATACATTCACTTCATTTATCACCCACCACTTGAATATGAACAAAAATTTGGGAAAGAAAAATTTTCATTCAAAAATGTTTACATATATGAGGAGGAAACTATGGGTGAAGTTGAAAAAAAAAATAGTATCATGATACTAAGAGCTAAGGGAAAGCTAAAAATGAATTTAAGAAAAGTGAATCTTCAACATCTTAATAGATTCAACTTTTCCTATTCAATAAATAATCATTCAATATTGAAGTTGAATGTTTCCACCAAGTTCCTCTGAAGTACCAGTATCAATCCCTTAATCTTAGCAGTGTTGATAGACTATTTAGCTCAATGTTGTGTAATATTATGACTCTTCCATGGAAGGCAATATTGCTTCCCTTCAGAAAATTAACTAGTGATATCTTGGACATTAAGCTCAAGCATGAATTAGAATATCTAGAGACTAACTTTTACATCATCGATGAATAACATACCATCGTAACTATGAAAATCATTCTAAAAAACATGAGTTTGCTTATTTTTCATGATAGATTAAAATAAATGCCATCTCATATTAGTTTTTCCAAATCTACAACAAAGCCACTAATCAGTATATATAGCCAATAAAACATGGGTTCTAACAAAGTTTATTGATCAGTTGTATAAATGCAGGGCATTGTGGATCATGGAAAAAACCATAACACCCTAGTTCAAGAATGAAAAGCTAGCTAACTAAAAATTACTTCAAATATTTAATTCAGGTCAACTAATAATAAAATGAACAAAAAAATATTCATTTAATTACTCTATATTTATGATTAATGTAAATTGATTTTATGTTTTCATATAGTCATTTGAAGAAGAGATTATGATAATTTTTAAAAAATAAAATTTAGATAGCCTTAGTGATAAGCTATCATTTCTCATTCTTCATAATGACATATGAGAAAAATGGGTTGTAGTTTTTTATCTCTACACAAATAGTGGGTTGTATTTCATCTCTAAGAAAGATAGTGACCCATATTTCAAACCAAATTCATTAGATAAATTTACAATATGTTTATTTAGAGGCACAAGGGATATGTTTTTATAAGAATTGGATGTGCTCATAGACAAAGTTATTAGTGGAAAGGTTTGATTGAATGTGACTATTGACCCTATTGTGAATTATAAACTTTAAATTTATATTGTAAAATAGTGGAGGAGACCATAGTCTCAAGGGTAAAAATTATAAATTATTTGAATTCATGCATTCCTAAAGAAGTAGATATTTTGGGGTTAGATGTATCAAATGTGATATAAATATAACACATGCATGAAACTCACTTTGTTCAAATCTATGAGAAATTCAAAAATTCAAAGAGAAAAATAAAAAAATCAAATAGGGTAAGGGATTCAGACAAAAACCAAAAGATAATTTGGTAATATCAAAGGATTCCATTGACCTCCTAGAACTATATGTATCATTAATTATTTAAAAATATCTACCAAGGAAGGAAGTACTAATGATTTTTCATGTCAATGCATTTTTCCTTTTATGTTGGGCAAAACATTGGGAGCACTAGAACACCATCTTTTTCCTAGTCTAGAGGTGATTATTGCATATTTTTTCAATGTTGTCACCAATGTTAGACAATGTGATATTATATATTTACTCTCTTGCAATGGGTCTAGTGAAATGAATTATATGTGTGTCTTTCTTGTTTAAGTTCTCAAAGCTTACTTGTTTCATTATTTTGTATGCATCTACATGGAAAAGGCTAAAAAAATAATGAAATCATTTCTAAAGGATGTTATAGTATTTTAAATAATGAAGGTGTTTTTGAGGGACTTTTGGTGGTCTTTAGCATTTATGGTATCCATGATTCAAAATATAGGTTCGATGAAGAAGTGGGAAAAGAACTTGACTATTCACATGTCAAGCCCTTGGACATTATAAGGCCAATTGATATTGGGATTATCTTATCAAACCATCCTTTCAATAATGATAGATCTATCATTTTTGGGGGGAACATCCTTTCAAGATGCAACATAGACTCATCCCATGTTTTAATACTTTGTGGACGCATAAATACAATATAAGTTATTGAAACATTAAATATGACTTCAATGATATGCATAGTAGAAAATACAAAAAATGAAATGACACTTAAACAATACTAAAAATATCTCATGAAACCCCTAGGTATGTACATGGTTTGATAACTATATCATAAAATTTGTGTAGTTACACACTAAATTATTTTCATAGTTGAAATCAGTCCTTTAGATCATAAGTTTTAAATATATAATATACTACTAACTACTTAATTATTTATAACATTGCATTGTTTATGAGAATCTACATCCCCTAATCTTAGATATTAGAATTATCGATGCATTTGAGAATTTATCAGTGTCCACCCAATCTTAATAATTTTGAATTCCCATTCTAAGCTTATATGTTTCATGTTGGTATAAATTATTAAGCCATTACAAATAATGATGACCATAGATGACGAATTAAATGAAGACTGAACTTCAACTCAATGGGAGACAAGTAATTATGTAGAATACACATATAACTACCAAGATTAACTTTAGAATAACATGAAATTGGTTATGATAAACACATCAACTATATCAGAGCATACATTGACAATTGTCATGCTTGGCTCACAAACAAGTATTAATTATTACTTAAGTTAATAATCAATTATCAAAAATTTCATGACTAAGTACCAATACAGATGGTTTTATTATGTTTATAAAGCATTAAATAATTATAATTTTAAATTCCTATGTAGCTTTGATTGGAGAAGATGTAAAATTTATGCAAATTCATGGGAATGCAAGTAAAATATTAATTGGCATATTACTATAATAACATTCAAAAATAAATTGAATGTAAAACTGAATCTTAAAATTATTATTGTTTGTAGTGCCTCTAAAAAAAAATTGCTTGTAAACTTAGAAGGATTTTTAATTCAAATGCATTTTTTAAGAAATAATAACACTATATTTTAAGTCAACAACGAGTAGATACAACCAAGAGGATGTTTGAACCAATTTTAAACAACTACATCTTCATAGTTTGAATTAGTATTTTGGTCTACATTTGATACAAATGTCAACGTACAAAAAATTCCAATGAAACTACTGATAAATGCTAAAGTGAGTGTCTATCCTTTTCTTTTTTAAGGTTTTGAGAATTACTAAGAAAATGCAAAAATATTTATTAAGAATTTGGACATGATTTTGAAGGATCATAGAATTATTTTTAATTCTATAAGAACTATAGCAATCAACCCACTAAACAAAGGTGTACCTCAAAAAAAAAGTGTTGTTCCAACAAATGTTTTTGTTTTTTTTTGAAAAAGAGTTTAGAACTATAAAATGGTTAATGGTGACATTGCTCACATAGCTAACCTTGATGGGGATGTAGATGATGTAAGATTTTTTTTGAAAAAAATATTTATCTATGATAATTATTGAACTAGGGAATAAATGAAATTTAGTTTACACTTATATAAAGTAAATTTTGTGAGTATTAACCAATTTACATTACTATCTAATGTTAATATTGATTCTTGTTCAGAGTTCTCATTCATATTTGGTTTAATGAAATAGGATTATTAAACATACTTTAAATCTAAATAAACATAGTTTTTGCACTTTTCCAACATTTTTATATATTAAGGTTTTAAGTTTTTTTTATAAATAGGTACTATTAAAAAAATGAATTTTATCACAAAATTTTTTACTGCTATGAGATTCTCTCCAAACATTTTTTCAACTATGAATTTATCATAAACAAGTGGATCTTTAAAGTACATTCTAAGATTAATTTTTTAACATAAACTATCACAATGGTGTCAATAACTTTATTTTAAGAAAATATTAGTAATTGGTCAGTAATTGAAAAATAATTCTTATATTGGTTGACTATTTTAGATATTATCATTCCACTTGGAAGGAATTTGCTGATACTGAGAGGAGTATTTTTGGGGGTTATAGGGACCACTAAATTTAGATCACCAACCAAACACTAAGTATTTTCATATTAATGTTACCAAAACTTCATTTGTGCATTTAGCCATGACTTATTGAATATTATAAAAAAATATTTGTATATTGGGTTATGTTTTATATACTTGAACTTAAGAGTACAATGTTTATTTAATTCAACACTTTGAATGGCTAAAAAATGTGGAATTTGTTTTTATGTGGGAGATATCACAATGAAATATTAATGACAAGTTTATTAGATCAAAGAAAGGAAATATTTTACTAGTATACATTTAAAACATGGAAAAGGTTCTAGACAAGTATAGACACTTATTGGAATAGATAACATATTATTCACAGGCAAGAAAAAATGATTTGTTTATGTTAAAAAATAATTCTTTTTCTTTAGATTTCCTCCAAGATGGAAATTTAATGGCACATTACATTCTGATAGAAAAATATTCACACACTTATATACATGGTTAGATCATGTGGGGTCACACCCAAATATGTGTTGATTTTAAGAAACATACAAAAGTATAATTAATGTCTTTGATTGACTTATTTTGCTAATATTACATAATGTATATTTGTTACAACAAGTTATGTATACAAACCCAATAATATTTGGCTATATTTTATAGTGAGAGATGGAATTATTTTAAAGTACAAAAGTGATTGGTACAAGTTATAAAATATTACTAATTTTAATATTTATATGGAAGTTGATTAATTTTATTATTAATAATTGGAGTTTTTTATGTATCTATAAAAAAAGTAAATTATTTTTGTACATATACATAAAGTTTTTAGCCATTTAAGTTGAGTAATTAATATATTTTTAATGAGATAGTATTTCCACTTAATTTCTAGTGACATCTTTCAAAATGGTGACCTTAACCTACAATCTAACTAAAATTTTCACACTCATATTGATCTATTTTGATAAAGTTTAAATTGACCCAAACCTAAACAAATTTGACTATTTTGATGAAATATAAATCATAACCTCTACACAAAAAATGGATCATAGAATATTCATTGGCAATGGTCATCTACATAATGGTTTTCATTTCATATAGTCATATTAATTAGTAATAATATTACCAAATTGAGAATGACAGTATATCTCATTCAAGTGTTATATAACATTTTATTATCAAAATTTGTGTTCAGTGAGATCCACATGTCTTGTTTTTATTATGTCGCATGATTATGATCCATATCCATTCATTGTGTTAGCATCTTTTTTCAATGGAGTTTTTAGCATATTAAAGGAAAAATTATAGAAGCTTACAATCATATTGTGGCATCATACATCCATAGATGTATGTCATGGCATATATTTTAATTCACATCCCATAGACATAGACATGGTGATTTTGTAGGTGTACTATAGTGTTAAGGGGTTGATGCAATGAGGATATACCATATATACAATTACATGGGTGTATGAAATTACACATGAAATTTTTTGACTAGATCAAACCTCATAATGCTATGATAGCTCTTAAAAATCTACTTGTATATGTACACATGGTGATATTTGATTGGATCAAACCTCCCAGGGCTATAACAACTCCTAGTGTATGGCTACATGTGGTGATATTTAATTGGATTGGGTCTCCTAGGGATATGAAAGCTATAAAAAAATTGGGTGTATGATTACACATGAAGAAATATAATATAATCATGTGTCCTAGTGTTTTGATGGCTCTGACAAATCTAGACCTATGAATAGAGGGTTACTACCTATCAAAATTAGCCTCTAAGGAGGGGCTAGCTAGAATCTAGTATTGAGACTCTAGGGCCTACCTATATTCCAATTTTTCAAGTGAAGATTTTTTTTTAAAAAGCATGGCTGGAATCATCTCTTGAAAACCAATATCTCATGAAATATATTTAAATACAAATAAATAGGGCTTTATCAAAACTACAATAAATAAAAACTTAGAGAGTGCAATATGACAAATACCCTATATTTTGAAATCAAATGAGGTTCAAACTAGTCTCAATAAAAATTAAATTTTTACCTTGCATGGCCCCCTTTTATTCTATGAAAAGGGATGCATTAGGCACAATAAGAACATTGTCAATCAATAATCTAGTATTTCTATTTTGTGAAGAATGGGAACATGAAAATCTTATACAAGTGAAGACTATTAGATTAGTAATTGATAACATTATTATTTAATGTGTATAATGTGTCCATTCTAGACAAATTAAGTTAAGATGGGTGAATCAAGGAAATATGTTGTGGCATCCGAGGCTAGACACATAAGTAAAAAATGGTAAGTTGACCAAATACAACTATCTTATTAGATAGATTCATGAATAGAAATGAAGTAATGGGAACCACCAAGTGGATTATTACTTAACCATAAATCCTTAAATGTGTAAAGTCAAAATATAAAGCAATCATTGGGGAGTCATAAAAATTGAGATGATAGATAATATGGATAATTTAAATACTATGAATAGTGCAAACTTGATGTAACAAGTGGCATCATATTGAAAATTTAGCATGATCTCACCCATGCCACCTACTGTGAATAACTATGAACAAAGATTAAAAAACTACAAAATAATATAAAGACCAATTGTGAATAATTGTGAAAACCAATGCAATAAATGTGGAAAATATAAAGAAAGTTGTCAGTGCTATTTCCCATTAAAAATACACAATATGATAATATTATCACTTACGAATCCAAGAAGCCAATATATTCTTATAAACTTGTGTAGAATGGGCATATGCCCATTCTACATGTCAAGGGAAGTAATTTTTTTGATATGGTAATAGATTTTTATTAAAGCCCTCACCCATATAAATACATTAATAACTTAATACATTTGATAGAGAGTATACTTAAGGGTTTAATGTAGAGGAGGAGGATAAAATAAGGTATGCAATAGAAGACTTAACAAAAATATTACATTGATCATAAGCTTTAACTTTTCTTTTCTTTCTTAGACATAGTTACATCATATCAGTCAAGGAATGCCTTCATGTGAGAGTATAATTAACTTGGTGTGCCCTTACCTATGATAATCTAGGAAACATCTTGAGTAAATATGACATGTATGTTTTAGTTTGTGATAAGTTGATCCATTGTCAATTATTGGCCAGATAAAATGGTTTGGGTTGAAGTAGACCTAGAGGGTGACTACCATGCTCAATCATCCAAAAATGTCCTTCAAGAAGGCCTACATGTTTTTTTCTTACCTCCTTTCCTTATATATCTTCCAACTATCAAAGGGACACTTAATGGGGTTCTATATTTAGTCAAGGTTGAGACATTGGGATTCAAAGTAACCTTACACTTGACATAAGAAGCCTTGAACTAGGGACATTGGCCTAGTGATTTATCTAGCTTAGCCTCAATAGATTGAAGGTGAGAGATAATTGAGGAGGATGTGTCATGCTCACTTATCCTTTTGAGCATCTTGGATCCTATATTGGTGTTTAAGGGTCTCTTCAAGTCATTTTTTCTGCCTTTTATAGCTCAATAGGACTTAATTTACCTTTTTACCAGGCTGGTAGAGCTCCTAAATCACCTTCAATTATTTGGTACCATGTAGAATATAATATTATTCCATCACTTGGATCATAATTAATTAGAAAATGTTAAAATCTAGTAGAATTAGGGAAAGAGCAGAGATCAAGTCATGGCTCAAGTTATTTTTCATGAAGGGTGGGTTGATTGTTAGTCTAGAGACTATCAACACTTGATAAATCAGTATTTTGAGGATGATATCCCCATCAAATTAGTTGCAGATATTTGAAAAAGATAACTGAGCATGAGGATCAAAAAAGGGAGAGATGACATGTTTTCAATCGTGAAAGATTGATTCCACATTTTAGAGTTGAAAGAGCTTGATAGTTGTATAATTGATGAATATGAATAATTTAATGAAGAATAAAAAATTGATGTCATAACTACCTGATATGATTTCCATCCTCTGAGTGTGGGAGAGCAAATACTTATTTTTATCATTGGCATCCTTTTTTAGCATGGGAGAGTTAATACTCTATTTTACCATATTGTAGTCAGACCTCTCTAAATGTGGGAGAGATTAAATACTATTTTGTCATTACTATTAGACCTCTTGAGCATGCCTAAGAGTTAATATGTTCTTTTGTCAAATGATTATTAATATCAATGAGGTTTTCAAAGTTTTTTTTTGTCGATCATTCTTTTCAATATCATTCATTCACATTTTTAAGTGTTCAATCCCCCAGATTGGCTATGATAGTAGTAGCTTGATTAGCCTCCTTAAAATAATGATCATGATATCAACAACTTGATAAGCTTGATTTCATAGAGAAAGTTATCAATTTCAATATTCTTTGAGCTAAACTTCTAATTGGGGGAGGAACATTTCATTTATTTTGAATCGATTGCATAAAAATGAAATATTATTTACTTAACCATTCTTTGAAGGAAATATTAAATTATTTTAGATAATTATAATAATATCTAATACTGGTTGATTAATAAATTTGAATTCTAAAACATTAAAATTATAATTCATAAAATATGATATGTAATTCTAAAAAATTAAAAATTGGAATCCAATAATAGAAAAATTAGAATCTAATATTTGAAATAATTTATACTATAAAAATCCATTAATAATAGTTTTAGTTTTTTATATGGACTATAATATGTCCAAATTTATTTTGATGATTTGTTTTTCAAGTTTTATTTGTAAACTTTCAACAAGTCGAGCTCTAAAAAATGATGAGTAACTTTACAAAATTCATAATGGAAGCCATCAATACATGGACCTTTGATATTGGACATGCATTAAACTATATCAATTATTTCTTTAAGATAAATAGGGGGATTATATATCCTCTAATTTACAAAACTTAGGTTGCATATCACCACATCCAAACATTTTTGTAAAGCCTATGTGCTTTCCAAAAAATCTTCCTAGGCTTGAAACACCAATTTATAGTGTTCCAAGTTCAAGGAGCTTTTGGGTAGATGGGAAAGGTGTTGATGTGAAAGCTTGATGGATTTGATTTTATACTTGGATTATTTGGCCTTGATATACTTAAATAACTCTTTTGAGGCATGGTCCCCAACTTTAAGCCAATAAAAGTGAGCCTAAATTTAATCCCCTTTAGATGCATAGATATCAACAACTTTGATCTTGTGCTTGAGGTAAGCTTATATGGTTTGTAACTATAAGTTAAAAGGGTTGTTATTAAGGATATAATAACTTATTTATAATTATTTTAGTGAAACATTATTATCTTACTTATGGATTGGCATAATTTTATTTCCATAGTGAAAGAGAAAGGTGGTAGTATATTTGATAACCTCATTCCACCACTCAATCCAGCAGGCAACATAAGGTGGGCATGGAGTAATATTCCAAATTATGGAGATGAGATAGATGGTACCCTCGTGGTAGAGGAAAGACATGTTCAAAAATAATTGATTACATAGGATCTTGAAGTGGATGCCATGCTACTCCACTCTGAAGGTGATGGAACTATTATTAGAAAGGACAATTTTCAAATGGATGATGATATATTTTTTGTCAAAGAAGGAAAAGGAGAAATTTTTTTGCTCTGATAGTATGACATGATCCAACTATTTGAGGACCCTATTGGCATTAATATGACATTTTGACCATGTAAAACATGACACATTATTTAAAGGTTGCCTCTGGAGGAGTCAATCCACTAAGCCCAATGCTTCTTATAATAAAACCACACTTCACATTCTCTCACACACCTCTACATCAAGATAACACCAAGTTTGTCCTTTGCACTATTGATCATATTAAAGTCATAATAAATTAGCCAATTAGAGATGAGAATATTATCAGTAAGTAAACTTCATAATATTTTTCTATCATGGACATCATTCATGGTGTAAATATTGGGAACCCCTAAGGAATGACTATTGATGTCAATTAATGCCCAAATAACTTGATGTAATGGATATTCTCTTGAGGATACCATTAAAAGAATGAAATTTAAGGAAACCAAAATACTAACACTGCCATGTCCATCTTCATATAAAGTGAAAAAGTGAGATGTGTTAGATCGAGTACTTATTAGATCAGATTGTAGAAGAAATATTGAGATATTAATTATTTAAAATGGATGAAATCTAAAACCTTCTAAATGCTAAAAAAATTTACACAAAGAGAATGTTTGGGAGGACCCTATAAGAGCTTGAATATTCCAAGAGAGAAAATTCATTGGGGAGAATATTCCATGATTAGTTCTCCCTAACCATTTTCTATGTCTTCTCCTAAACCAAGGGCTAAAAACCAATTTGCAAATATAATTTTTTTGGTTTGGCAAAATGAAATCCCCAATAAAATGTAGTGTTTATCCACATTGTCCTCCTAAGGATAGTCACCACTACCATGAGGTGGATTGCATGACTGTCGAGGAGTAGGACCTCTTATAGAGGGTGTGCTATCAAAAGAAGAACTTACTTGTAACCAAGTAGCTTTATCAAATTGGATCTGCAAGGCCATTAATAAACTCTGATAATACAAGGGTTAATAGGGGATAGTAAAATCGCTTTGGTCCTCTTAATATAATTTATAAATAGGGGGGTGGGCTACTTTGGCACCCTTACTTCCAATGTCCATTTTTTTATTGGCCACCATAGTCCAACCCTTATTCTTTTCTGCCACCTTTTGATTTTTAGATGGAGCCTTCTCATAAAAAGGCTTTGAGCACACCATAAGGGGATAATCAAGAATTATATGATCAGGTGATTGGAATTTGAATCAAGTGTTTAGAATATTAAAATAGGTGACTTTATATGAAAATAAATCTTTCCATACTTGAATTTTAATAGAGTCTTTTAAGTCCTTAGTCAAATCAACTCGACATAAACATACTTATTCAGGCATGCAAATTAAAAAATATCTACCTCATGACAAAGAACCCACCCTATGGGTTTAAAAATCTTATCAAGAAATACAAATAGAGGAAGTAGAAGACTTGAAAGTTCAACCCAAAAAGGCACCTTAAGGGAGGTATGTTTAAAAACTTTGAAATTATGAGTCCAAGGAGACATAATAATAAGGGTATTCATCAAAAACCAATAGATTGACCTACAAAGGAGGGATTGGAATTGAGAGGTCTCTTTAAAGGAAAAAATAAAAAACCCCTAAGTGAGGGTACATATTTCAGTGATTAAGAAACCTAGGGGTTCCTAATGATTAAGAATCCAAAATATTAAGGGATTCTTCAAAGGGGATATAGCCAATATAAGAAACAATAAATAAGTTATTTTCATATGACTTACACATTATCGACAACATCTACTTGCAAACAAACATCAACTTAAAGATGATTTTATATATATATATATATATATATATATATATATATATATATATATATATATATATATACCTCATCGTAAACCTTATGAACAAACTTCCAATATTATTTTGTTACCATCCTTCTTGCTATGTATAACAATAATTATGACATAATAATCTTGGGATATAATATTTAATGTGATTTCAATTTAAATTTAAATTAAATGAAACACTCTTATATAAAAATTAATTAATAATATATAATGACATACCATCATGAGGATATAGGTATGTATATGCTTCCTCATTTTCTAGTGATTGAAAGTACTAAGTGAAAATTTAGTGTTTTTTGTAGGACTAAAATAACAACAAACAATTTCCATCATTAATTCGGCATAGATACTCCTCATCAAAGGTTTCATTTTAAAATAGGATTGCGAAGGCATCTCCAAATAGAGGGTTAAAGTGATGCCCGTAAACTACCAAAGAGGTTTTTTATCCTCTTTTTTCATACAATTATAAAGTATTAGGATAGAGGAGCGGTCACTTATATAATGTAACTTGGTATTAGCATGGTATTTAAATTGGTGTCACATCACCATTTTAAATTTAATTTATAGTTGATTTAATATGTTTTTAATATAGATTTTTTATTTTATGTTTTGAAATGAAGAGAAAGTCAAATTTTGAATTGGTTTAAAATATAAAATTTGAAAAAAAAAATGAAAATAATGTCAATCTTAAATATGTATATTGGGTATCAAATAATTATAAACATGATGTGATTGGTTACTTTATATCATTATAAGTATAAGATGTGCAATAATATATAAATTCTAAAATAATAATTATGGTCCCCATTTCAAACAACCATCTCAACAATTAGATTCCATCCAACAATTAATGTTTCTCCCTTAAATAGAAATATAAAAACTATTCATAAATGGAAAAAAAATACTAAAGTGATCAAAAATTAAACACAGTTTCTTCTACAAAAGACCTTTTATTATTTTATAGATTGTAGAAATATAAAATCATTGATTAAAGTTATTTTTCTTTTTTTAATTAAATCAATGTTTTGGATCACACTCTAAAAAAATTGTTATAATACAAAGCTTCAAATACAAATCGTAAATCCAAAATATCAAATCCTATTTATTATTGAAATACCCTTAGGATCATTCAATGCATTATAGAATTGTTGCAACATTCATATAAAGAACTATAACATCTTGCAAAGGCATACCTAATTTCAAATGAGGAAACACATTACCTTGCAAAAGGCACATTGTCATCGTGGAAAGAAAAAATCACAATATTATATTCCATATTATTTTTCAAATCTAGTTATATTGAACCAATATTTTTAAATAGTATTTATTTTCTTTTAATTAAACATAGCATTTCTTCAAATTGAAATCTCTTTTTTTTTTTTCAATCTTGGTGGCATAAAATAAAAATTAAACATGAAATCAATTATACCACACAAGACTAAACAATATATAAGGTTTTGAATTTTTTTCAAATATTGGAAAGGACCTAGGGTTTTGGATCAAATACAAATAAACATGAAAAAAATCACAATTTAATTCTAGGAGTATGCCCAAAGAGTGGTCAACAAAAGATGAAACCCTCAGTAGTGTATGATAGCTTGGGTTCACCAATATGTATGCATAAAAATATGTCTACCTTAAATTAAGCATCATAAAAATATAAAACATATTAAATAATACTTAATTTATTTATTAATTAATTATGTATGGAAATAAAGGGGGATAACAAGATCTTAGCTTGTTTATATGTTATTGTTAGATTGTTTGCCATGATCTAAAATTAAAAATATGAATCCATTTTTTTCTAAATTATTATTCTAAAATTTGAACCCAAACATGGTAGGATGTTAGGATCGTATGGACGATCCTAATAATATTTTTAAAGTCATGGTAAAACTATATGATATTGATAGGCTTTGTGGACATCAACACAAGTTTCCATTTTTTCTCGCATGTGATGTTTGATTCTAACCTTAGATACATGCCTCAAATCTTATATTAATTAAATTAATAAATCCTTTAATATAAATTTGATAAGGGTTTGGTTAATGGGTTTGCATATTGATTCATGTCTAATTTTTTAGACCAATTAGAAATTAAATTATGATGTCAATTAACAAATAATTTAAATAAATCCAATAAAATTTTTACTCCAACAATAATTTTTTTAACGATTATGGTGTACTTGATAGTGCTTGATGATAAAATAAACCTATATAATGAATTTTATATGTATGGGTGACTTGAATTCTAATGTTGGTGAGATTCCCGATCAAGTCAACTTCTAATGAATCAAAAAATTGGTGATATTCTTAGTCATGTATATTTATGCAATCCTTATCCTTTACCTATCATAAATTAAAATCTCTAATTTATAAACTATTTATGATTCCATTAGCAAGCAATGAAAATAATAGGGAAGATGCATCATTTAGGGTTATGTCATGGTCATTCCTATGGAGGGTTGTTAAGGCCATTAGGCTTTGCATCCTCTTCATTTCTTATCTAACCTTTCCCTATTTATTTTAAATTGAATTTTTTCACTTCTTTATCTAAGTAACTATTATTCTTGTGGATTTAAGGGCCCATTCTAATAGTTTAATAAATATAAACCTCTTTATGAAATTTGGGCTCCTCAAATCCTTTATAGAAGAGTCAATTATCATCATTAAATGTAATGAAATCAAGTAATAAATTATTGTCTTAACGAAGCATTGATTGATCTACAAACTTTTGGGTTGAAAGCCATGTGAAAATGAGCTAAGAATCTGGGTGATGAACCATTAGAGGGTAAAAAATCACTAGAAGGTAAAGGGACTTATAGATATATGCATTGGTATAAGAGGATTTTTATCATTTTTTACCACTAAAGAGGATAGAGTTCATGGGCTTAAATAAGAAATTTGGTTTTTTGGTACATTAGGGTTATTCATGATGTCAAGGAACCATATTTTTGACTTATCTTAAGAGGATTCAAAGATGGTGTTGGTTTTGGTAAGAGAATTCAACCTCCCAACACAATTTTGATATGAGACTATTCTTTCAAGAATCAAAGACTTTATTGGGGATATGTGTATTCCTTATCAAATAAATAATAAGAAACATATTGAATATGCCAAAATTTATGTTCAAATTAATGTGATCAAACCTTAACATAAAATAATATGGTTTAATATCACTAGAGGGATATATATTTGAAAAACCCCTAGATTATGAAAATCTGCCTTTTTGGTGTTTATTTTGCAACATGTATGGTTATTTATCTTGGGAATATCCCATGGGTAAATAGTTGAAATTGAGATTAAAAAAGAGTAACTTCATGTAGGTGGTAAAAAAGGGAAGAAAATCCTAAACCCAAATCCAATGAAGAACACAAATCCTCAAGGCTTCTTAAATTATAACCCTTTTTCAATTTTAAGAATAAAATCAAATGGCCTAGAGTAAACATAGGTAATGATAACTTCAAAATTTCTTTATTAACCTTGTAATACCCCTCTTAGATGTGTTATTTATTCTTTTTTGACATTATATAGGTTTCACTTGTGATGTATTGGTCATGATACTTGTGCACACATTTTAAGTGATATGCCTTGTTGAGGATAGTAAAATTTGTATTTAGTTGCCCTAAAAGGATATAAATTTGAAACCAAGTAAATTACAATTAAATTAAGATCATTCCAAGATGTTTATTAGTGATAATGATGGTATATATAGCTGCTAACATCTTGCTTAGTGCTTCTTGGTGGGTTATGAGTTGATAAGGATTGAAGGTGGCAAGATCTAGGTGGTTGGATTACTCATCATAAAATCATTATAGCTATATTATCTCTCTCCTTTCTTGATCAACTAGTAATTAATAAATTATAGGTGCAATACAACCCATTTCTAATGTTTTAGTATTATTTTAGAGAGGAATATCTATCAATAGTTGTTTACTGATAGTTATGTTGACTAAGTTACATCTTGTCAATATGGAGGCCCCAGTTTGAGGAAAAGACTATATAAATATTGTTTTGGACATTGATTGGTTTTGTCTATAAGATCATGAATTTTTATGTTGTAAGTGTTATTTTTATAGAATTTATCAAGGTAGCTGTGTGTTTGATATTATGATATTATTATCATTTTATTAACCACACCATGTGAGATTATAATAAAATAATCAAGTAAATTGTGTAAGATAATTTATTATGCTTAAGCCATTTTTATTCCATTTAGTTATTCTAGTGTGTATGGAACAACATCTCAATCAGGCTTAATTATGACATTATTTGATTTCATAGTTTATATATATATATATATATATATATATATATATGTGATTAAAAAATTAAATAATAATAATAATAATAATAACAAAAATTAGGCATTTTTAGGGGTTGAGTGGAGTGTGGCATTGTTGGACCTACCATGGAATCAAATTGCATTCAAAAGAATTAAATATTTAGTGTGGGAGGTATATTAGAGAAGGCAATGGCAGACAAAACCATGTTAGTGGTAGTTAAAAAGACAAATTCTCATTCTAATCCAATGTTTCCCTATCAAACCCAACATTCTTTCCAAGTAGTTTCACCTTATTGGAAGCAAGAGGAGGAGGAAATTAGTGGAAAATGAGAAGAAGGGAGAAAGGAGGATGCCTTGCCATGCACTCCAAGCAAGTGATTTTCGTTCTTGAATCTTAGCTTGTTATTCATACCAATAGATGTTTGTGTTATGGAATATGATGTTATTTGATTATTCTAAAATCAATAAATTGAAGTTGATGTTGTATTAATCCATTTAGTTTCCTTTATACTTTGTAAAATGCTAAAATCTACACTTTATCTAGGATGAGTTAATAGATATCTAGTTTTTTTCTTTACCTCATGGAAATATTTGAAAACCTAAATGAATAAAAATTTATTTATTTTGTTTATATATGGACTGTATGGATAAATAGTATGTTTGATTAAATCATTTGATTTAGGTTGAAGAGGATGTTGAATGGGCATTGTCTCAGTGTATATGGTGTTCTAGTTTGTTTAAAATCACAAATTTGAAAAGGGTTATCTTTTACTATGTAATCTCTATGTAGATCGATCCCTTTTGGTCAATAATGAATATGCAAACTTTTTTTTTCCTTTTGAGATGTAGGAATAGTTCCCTGAAGCTTTATTGTATAGGATGTTTTGATGGTTATTGATGTTTTTACACTAATGTATTGATGAGTGGAATGGATAGCCACTTGTGGCATTAATATTAATATGCTAAGGGCAAAATAAAGTAATTAATTGTGTCTTTTTGAGATATAGATGATGTTTATGGATTATATAGCACCTCTATCTTGTATACTTGACAAACTCAAACCTTAGTTGTTCCTATCAGTTCTGGACCTTTCTCGCTTTTGTAATTCTTGCATCTACTCTATCTTGTGCCCCTTCATCTATCTGTTGGTCCGACTAATCTTATGTTGAAGACCCAAACCTTCTATCTTCGCTAAAATGCTTAAAACATGCTTAACTTACACCTTTTCAAGTTATAAGCCTATACATACTTTCTTACTCCCTAGACACTAACATCCTATAAAGATACTTGCATCGACATATTTTTCCTAATCTGATTCAAGTGTTCAATTTTCCAAAGTCGTTGAATTTGAAAATAAAACATATCTTAATGGTCAGCCGAAGTGATTTAATCTGAGTTATTTATCTAAAGGGATTGATATAAATATAAGATTAACCCTAATTCATTTATCACCTAGAAAATACCTATGGCAACTTATCAAAGAATTCAATCAAGGAATTGATAAATCAAAGGTTCCCTATCTTCTTCTATTTCCATATCAATCATAGGGACAAGACATACACATGTTTGAATTACTGAAAGAGTAGCCTAAGAGTTATATTTGTTGAGTTATAAGATAGGTCACTATTGTACTTGATTTCCATATATTTCATGATTCACACACAATCCAACACATAGGGGAGAACTACATTAGTATGAGGCCCTCTTAGGAGCATTGACTATATAGGAAGCACTCATTGATAGAGGGGTTTGCTCAACACCACATGCCCACTAGCCTAATTCCCCCCAAAGTCACTATGAAGATGAAGAACTAGGGTTTTAAAATTTCATAAAAAATGATATTCCTTGACCCGAGTTTAAATGCAACAAAGCGAAGGAGAAAAAAACCCAGAATCATCCAACTGGTTGCATCCTTTTTTAGTAGGTATTCTATATAGGACACTTGTGTCATGTTTAGAAAGTAGCATCACACAATTATCTAAGACTGACTCTAGTATTCATAGCTCCAAAGGCATTTAATCCAGAATTTGATGACTATTCCAAAACCCTCATCCAGTCTATTTTCTACATGTTCTAGATCCACAACTATGTCATCATCAAAACCAACTAAGTACATTATTTATTTGTCATTTCCATATCTAACATAGTTGAACTTACTATTTTTAGATTATTTCAATTTAATGAATTCAACATATGTTATCTCTAAGTTTAGCATCTAATTGACTTGCTATAGAGATATTTTATCACCCTTGTACCTTAGGATATCTCTATCCCCTTTAACCCTAGATAACCCCAATATTTATTTTTTGGTTAAACATTTGGTGAACCTGACCTTTGAGCACCAATTATTTTCCTAATTGTTATACTTTTTTTCAAATTCTAATTTTTTCATTTGTGAATTAATGGAAAATGTTAATGCAAAAACTCATTTTCAAATGGAATATAAATAAGACTTGATTACTCATCTAAATAATAAAAAAGGCTTAATGGATGCATTTTTGTATGTTGCACAAGATAAAATCAGTAAACATGATAAGGCTAAGGCCTCTTCACCTAGTGATGGTGAATCCTTAGAAGGTAATACAACTAATTCAATAGTTGTCAACCTTTATACATATAGTGGGGGCATGAGATATGTATTTCAACCTTTGTTTACTGAAACTACTATTGCAACATCTACCATGGGGATAAAAAATGTTTCAAATCAAATACTGGTATTAATGCCCATTCAAACCATGAGTATATCTCATTTGGTTACTACCCAACTTACTAATCTAAATCCCAATGGGTCCACAGTTCAAAAATTCCTTAAAGTGATAAAGACCTTGGAATCACAAGGTTAAAAATATTAAGAAAAATGCTTTAAAGTATCCCCATGCTATTGATTCCCAAGATGTGTTACATAACACTTTTGCACTTGAGAAATATTTGAACCCTTTGCCAACTAGTTTTTTTGCACCTAAGTTCACATTTTACGATGGCAAGGGTTATCCTAAACAACATCATTGATCCTTTTATGCAACATGCCTTGAAGATGCCTCCAATGATAAAATTTTGAGAAAATTATTCCCAAGAAGCCTCAAGGACTATACTTTGAGGTGGTTCTATGATTTACCTCTCCAATCCATGAAAGAATTAAAACATCCTGTAGATCAATTTTTGGCACACTTTTCTATTAATATTTTTGAAAAGGTTTCCTATGCCCAAATTACTAAAATAAAACAAAGAATAAATGAACCTATTAATTAATATGTCTTGAGGTAAAAAATAATGTTGGATAAAATAACTAATCATATGGTAGATAAGGAGTTTCAAGACATATTCAAGAAAAGTTTGCTTACTCCTTTACATGAGTCCATTGTTTTCAATAAGGTTAAATCTTTTGATGACTTGTGTCATGTTGTACGGGACCCTAAAATCAAGATTGTTTCATTGAATAATCTTAAGTATGTAGCAAACACATCAGTTGCATCTACATATAATTCCAAATTTATAATCAATCCAAGTTATAAGGTAAAAACTCTCGAGCCTAAAAAGGAAGCAACCACTAAAGTTAACATAGTTTCACAATAGCCTAATCGACTTGTCTTATATAATACACCAAAGAGACAATTTTCATGCTTACCTAAGTCTCTTTATTCATTACTCCCATGGCTTGTAGAGTGACATATTATATCTCTCCTGCATCCTAAAGAGGTTGATATGAATAGACCTATACCTAAAGGATATGATGTGAATGTTTATTGTGATTATCACCAAGGACTAGGACATTATACAAATAGATGTCTTACCTTGGACAATATGATCCAAGACCTTATTGATGACTAAAATATTACATTTGATGATCCTCTAAAGGAATTAGGTTCACAACCTAGTGATCACTAAAAACATAGAATATTTAACAATCCTTTATAAGACCATTCTAAGAAGGAACTAGAAGTGTAAATGCCATATAATTTGTATCCTCCTCCATCACATTATGGGTACCCATTAAATGGGATTATTGATACTTATATAAGACACATACCTCCTATGGTTTAGATATCTTATATTACTTTTAATGACATTGAGATTAATGATGATAACTTTGATCTTCATTATTTATTCATTTGAGCATTCCTTAATCACCAACATAGACATAATGTTATGATTGATAATGGTGCAATTGAAAATGTTTGAACCATGACATTACTTACACATCTAGGTTATACACCATGATTTTCATCATTCTACTTGATCATTTAGAGAATTTGATGGGACCTCCTAGAATGTTCTTAGCAAGATTGACCTACCTTTAGAGGTTGGTCCCGCACATGTTGTTACTATATTTTCAATCATACCTTCCATGAGAATCTTTGATACATTATTGGGAAGACCTTGGATCCATACACTTCAAGTAATACCTTATAAAGTACATGGATGTGTTAAATACATTCATGCCAATTGGGTAATTACATTTTCTAGAATCTCATATGAACATCCTCTTGAAAAATAAAATCTTATACCTAGGCAACTAATTATCAAACCTACTAAGGTTAATCCACCGTAAAAGGGTAAGCAATGAGCAATTACCTTTACTAGGTTTCCAATACTTGAGATACAATTACATTAGAGACATACAATGGATTCCACATAATCCTTATCTTTTATTATGCATCATATTCAGATATCCCAAACACTTGCATCATATTCAGATATCCCAAACACTTAAACATGTTTTTACTATTTTTATTCTAAAGAAACCATAGAGCACATAGATATGGGTTCCAAGAACCCCTATTCCTTTTATTTATGCTTCACAACCTTAGATTCATATTATACATACACATAGCATCATAAACATTATAATGGAATATATTGCACCTATACATGGTCCTTGGTAGTACCACAAATTACTTGCACCAAGTTCCGAGTGAAGAGCTACATATGACCATTCTTTGGATGGGATCATAGGATGATATTTCCTTTTCAAATATTCCAAAAATACCAAAAAAATAAAAAAACATAAAAAAATCAAAAAATATTTTCAGCGCCTACATCCTTGGCATCTATGTTTTAGTTCCATGTTAATGTATGGCATATCAGTTACTCCTACATACATATAAGTGTGATATATATATATATATATATATATATATATATATATATATATATATATATATATATATATATATATATATATATATATATATATATATATATATATATATATGTTAGGCCTTACATATACTCATGTCATATGAAAATTGGGGACATCCACCTCTATGATCATGATACTTCCAGGTTATATCATTCTATGGTCACTTTACACTATCATGTTTTGAGCTCTAATGTATTTACACATGCCTTTATCCATGATTATATCTTTCATAGGGTACTTGATATGCTATGCACTTAACATTTTTTTATAACACATTTGGTCTATGGGAAACTATGATATGTTTATGATAGTTATTTATGCTTTCTCTTATGCATTTTCTTGAGTGCCTTACCTTTTTACCTGTTCAAACATTTGAATATGCTCTTTTATTTGCATCCCCCATGCCTATACATGTTGTCTTTTACATTTAAATAAGTCATTGTTTGTTATATGGACATTAAATATTTCATTCTTACTTTTTTGTAAATTTGAATAAGTCATGTCCCTTTGATTGTGTGGAATTTGAACATGCCCCTTGTTTATGGTCTCATAGGACCATTTTATCTTAATTTGATTTTAAGTTATTTTTTGTTTGTGTGATTATTTTCCTGTTAAAATTGTAATGTTACTATCTAGATTTTTTCCATGGTATTTATCATGCATTTTAGGCCTTCATGTGATCACATTGTTCTATGCACTTCAATTCTACATTTCTCCACACATATTATTCTATATAATACATGGTTTCATTCATAAATTATACAATTGTCTTATCCTTTTGAGGTGAGGTAACTACCAGTTTCTATTCTTCCCTCACCTCAAAGTGGAGGCATATTAGTGGGGGCATGTCATAGAGGCATGTTCTTCACATATGGAATAATTGTTAGAATCAGTGGGAGCATGATTTAGAAGCATGTTCTCCACACTTATTCAATATTTGACATAGTTTTTAGATTCAATGGGGGCATGCTTTGGAAGCATGTTATCCACGCTTCTTTATATTTGGCACAGTTTTCAAATTCAATGGGGTCATACTTTAGAAGCATGTTATCCACACTTATTCAATGATTTATAGATTTAGTGGGGGCATGTCATATAGGTATGGATTCCACACATTCATAGTTATAGATACAGTAGGGGCATGCTTTGGAAGCATGTTATCCACACTTGTTTAGTAATTGACACACCTAGTTTCAATGGGGACATGTCTAAAAAAATGTCCTCCACATTGGCACTTATTTTAATTTTCATATTTCACCATATATAGTGGGGGCATGCTTTGGAAGCATGTTCTCCATACATATTTTCTTAATTTGCCAAAGCATACATGTATATGATTCAGATTCATAGTTGTAGAATAATTATATACATTGATACCATTTGTATACATGGTTTCAATATGAGACATATCTAAGGTGAATATCATATCCAATGTGCACCTAATATTGTAAAATATAAATCAGTTTCAAATTTTAAAATACTCTCAGGGACTGTCATCACCCACCAGGTTAGACTTTTATGGACTGTATTGAGCTAATTTACTGCAATAATTGATTTATTTTTAGTACAATTGAGGTGATTAAATCACTCAATATTTCCAAGTTTTTAGGTTGGAATTGATTGTATAATCTAGCCTTACCAATTTGATAGTATGAGTTGACTTTGTGCAACATGCTCACTAGGTTATAAGTATGATTGGGTTGCATGGTTGAGCTAATCTCAACTGTTCAATGGAAACTCACCTTTTATCCAAGGTTGGGGGCATGTGCCTTCCAATCTCTCTCTCTATCTCCTTAGATATATGCATTTTTTAGATTTATATACTTGTCGTAGTCTCAGTTTCAAAGCCTTACAATTATATATATTTTCAAATCAACTTGCCAATATGAAAGGCAGTTACATCAATACACAAATGTACTCCTAAACCTTTCTCGTTCAACTTTAATATTTTCAATACTTTCAATTTTAGATTGTATGCACTGATTATGTATTGTAACATGTTCTTGGTTATAGGTTGGTCACCAAAAAGCACTCAAGATGGACTCAAACAGAGGTAAGATATGTTACACACACACACATGTTGTTAGGTTGTGGAGCTAAAATCTTCACTATTATGTTAAGGTATGGAGCTAAAAGCTTCACCCATGAGCAAATATAGAAGTTGTTGGAAGTCCACAGTTGTCATCGACGATCAGGAATAGACCAGAAGCTATCAGTGTCGGTAGTAGGTCGGCTGACATCTGTCACAGGCAGGCATACAAGGACCGACGTCGGTCACCTGTGTGTCTAGGATCTATTTTCGTGTGAGAACAGAATGTTTGCATGATGAGATCAAGTGTTGGTTGTAAGTCCGCATCTCTAATTTGAGTAAAATTGATTTGAGCACTTGATTAGGAGGTGCATCTAGTGGTTGCAATTGTATGCTCATGAATCTCTAAAGTTATATATTAGGGATAGATCTTCATAGCTTGTATTAGAAAGTGTGAGAGACACTACTGTAGAAGTAGAATACAGATTGTATATGTGTATCAATCTAGGTTGTTGGAGTTGATTGTAATTGAGAGAGAGGACTCTTGAGGGAAAGAGATCTAGGAAGAGATATGTACATCTGAGAGAGGTGTGGAAGAAAAGAAGTTTCTTCAATTGTAATTCCTTTTGTAAAGAGTTTAATACAAGTTTTCAGGGTGGTTTCTTGTATCTCTTGTTGTTTGCTATTTCTAATTCTAGTTACTTATCTATCTGGCTTAATTTTACATTTAATTGCTTTCATATAGTAATCAATTTTGTTGATTGATCCCCAACAAGTGGTATCAGAGCCAGGTTGTAGGTTCAGAGCTTGATATCCAACAAGTGGTATCAGAGCTCAGGTTGACTAACAGGTGTTTCAAATTTGGTTAGTGTGTATTGATTACAAGTTACTCACAGAGGTTTATGTTTGAGTGGGAGAAGCAATGGCAGAAGAAAGTAAACTTAGAATGGAGAAGTTTAATGGCAAGAACTATCAATTATGGAGAATGCAGATAGAAGATTATCTGTATCAGAAAGATCTATACTTACCGTTAGGTGGGATTGCAAAGAAGCCCACAGACATGGAAGATGAAGAATGGGAAGTTCTTGATAGAAAGGCTCTTGGATCTATAAGATTGAGTCTAGCATCTACTGTGATATCTAATTTATCACAGGCAAAGTCAACGGTAGAGTTAATGACTACTTTAGCAAATTTATATGAAAAACGCTCAGCTTCTAATAAGGTATATCTTATGAAGCAGTTATTTAATTTGCAAATGTAGGAAGGTAGATCTGTATCTAATCATCTAAATGATTTTCGTGGAATTGTGAATCAATTAAATTTAGTCAAAATAGTGTTTGATGATGAAATTAAAGCTCTATTAATCTTATGCTCTTTACCTGAGAGCTGGCATAGCTTGGTAATGGCAGTTAGTGATACTGCATCTGCTTCAAATATTTTAAAAGTAGATGATGTTGTTAGTGTAATCTTGAATGAAGAAATTCGTAGGAAAAGCACAGAAGAGACATCAGGGGAATGCTTTAAGTTTTGAGAGTAGGGGAAGGCAGAAAGAGAAGGGCAAGAAAGGGAGATCAAGGTCTAAGTCAAAGATGAAAGGTAGATCTAAATCTAGAAATAACAAGAGAATAGCCTGCTGGAATTGTGGAAAGATAGGGCACATAAGCAAAGATTGCTAGTCAAAACCTAAAGAGAAAAATCAGCATGAAGGTAAAGAAGAAGCAAAAGTTGCAGGTATTGTTGCACAAGATGCTCTTATATTCTCTTTGTATAATAATATAGAATCTTGGGTTTTAGATTTTGGTGCATCTTTCCATGCAACCCCTAATAGAGAATATTTTAGTGACTATGTCCATGGAGATTTTGGAATAGTTTATCTAGGGAATGATGAGCCTTGCAAAATTATTGGCAAAGGAAAAGTGTAGCTGAAAATGCAGAATGGCAACACATGGGTGTTGAGAGATGTCATGCATGTTCCCAGCCTGAATAGGAATTTCATTTCTGTAGGAAAGTTAGGGGATGAGGGTTGTACAGTAACTCTCACAGCTGAATCTTGGAAGGTTACCAAGGGTGCACTTGTATTGGCCAGAGGTAAGAGAGTAGGTACTCTCTATTTATGTAATTGTGTTACTGATAATTGTCCTTCTGTATTATCTACTTCAAATGTAGATGCAAAGTTGTGGCATCAAAGGCTTGGCCACATGAGTGAGAAGGGAATGACAATTCTTAAGTCAAAAGGTATGTTTTCAGATTTGAAAAGCATAGATCTAGATTTCTGTGAAGACTATATTTTTGGAAAATAGAAGAGAGTGAATTTTCTCAAGACTGGGTCAACAAAGAAGAAGCACAAATTGTAGCTTGTTCACACAGACGTGTGGGGACCAGCTCAAGTTGCTTCTATTGGAGGATCACAATACTATGTTTCCTTCATAGATGATGCTACAAGAAAGGTATGGGTCTATTGTATTAAGATGAAATCTAATGTTTTTGACATGTTTAAGATTTGGAAAGCTATGGTTGAGAATGAAATAGGCAGTAGATTGAAGTGCCTGAGATCTGATAATGGTGGTGAGTTTTGCAGCTATAAGTTCAATTGGTATTGTTATATGCATGGAATACGTAGGCAAAGGATGGTTCCAAGGACACCTCAGCAAAATGGAGTTGCTAAAAGGATGAACAGAACAATAATGGAGTGTGCACGGTGTATGAGGTTGCATGCTAGTTTGCCCTTAGAGTTTTGGGCAGAAGCTATGGATATTGTAGTGTACCTGATTAATAGAGGACCCTCTACAGCTCTGGATGGTGGAATTCTAGAAGAGGCATGGACAAGTAAAAAGGTAGATCTCTCATTTCTCAAAGTTTTTGGTTGTGAAGCCTTTGTGCATGTTGATAAAGAAAATAGAAAGAAGCTGGATGCTAAGTCTATGAGGTGCACATTTATTGGCTATGGCTCTGATGATTTCAGATTCAGGTTTTAGAATCTAGGGACTAACAAGATAATTAGGATCCATGATGTTGTTTTCAATGAAAAAGTGATGTATAGTGATCAGGTCAAGAAGCTGAATCAATCTAAGCAGAGTAATGGAAAATTGGACGAGGTGAAGGTCCAAAATAAGCTCGTAGGAAAGAATAATCACAGATAGGAAAACACAGAGACTAACGTTGGTCAAGAAGGAACTGACGTCGACTGTATAGGATCTGATGACGGTCGCACAAAACTAACATCGATTAGGTAAAACCGACGTCAACTAGTTACAGGCCTGGAAGTGATCGAGGTTGGTCACTATCAGAGAATTTGGGTAGATAATGTGTTGTGAATGAGTCTCAGACACCCATCAGGAGATAAGAAACGGTAAGCAAACCTCCAATTCGATATTCCCCTTCATTATTCTATTTATTGCTTACTGATGGTGGAGAACCAGAGAGTTTTGATGAAGCAATATAGGTGGAATCCAAGAGTCACTGGGAGCTAGGCATGAATGAGGAAATTGATTCCTTGAGAGAGAACCAAACATGGGATCTGGTTGAGTTGCCAGCGGATAAGAAGACACTGAAGAACAGATGGATCTACAGGTTGAAGGAAGGTGAGAATGGACAGATGAGATATAAGGCCAGGTTGGTAGTGAAAGGATTTGCACAAAAACCAGGTATTGATTTTGGTGAGATTTTCTCTCTTATTGTTAAAATGACTTCTATACCGACTGTATTGTCCTTAGTTGATATTGAGGATTTGCATCTTGAGTAGCTTGATGTTAAGACAACGTTTCTTCATGGAGATTTGGATGACGAAATATATATGGATCACCCGAAAGAATTTGAGGTCAAAGGTAAGGAGAAACTTGTGTGCAGATTGAAGAAAAGCTTGTATGGCCTCAAGCAATCTCCTAGACAATGGTATTTGAGATTTGACAGGTTTATGACTGAGCATGGCTACAGTAGATGCCAATCTGACCATTGTGTGTATTTTAAGAGATTGGATAATGGTAGATATATTATTATGTTGTTGTATGTAGATGATATGTTGGTTACAAGATCACACATGTAGGATATCTCTGAGCTTAAAGTGAAATTAGCTCACACATTTGCCATGAAGGATTTGGGAGTAGCAAAGAAAATCCTTGGCATGAATATTAAGAGAGACAGGAAAAATCACAAGTTGATTTTGTCTCAAGAGGATTATGTGAACAAGGTGTTGAAATGGTTCAATATGTAGGATGCAAAATCGGTAAGCACACCTATGGCTGGACACTTCAAGTTGAGTAAAGAACAGTGTCCTAATTCACATGATGAGGTAGAGTACATGAGAAAAGTTCCATATGCTTCCGCAGTAGGAAGCTTAAAGTATGCAATGGTTTGTACTAGACCGGATATTGCCCAAGCAGTGGGAGTTGTAAGTAAGTATATGGCCAATCCAGGGAAGGAACACTGAAAAGCAATTCAGTTGATCCTTAGATATATGAGAGGGACCAGCAGTAGACATTTGTGCTATGGTGGTTCTAATACTTCTCTACATGGTTATGTAGATTCAGATATGGCAGGTGATTTGGATGGCAGGAGAAGCACCACAGGATATGTTTTCACTGTTGGTGGAACGGTGGTTAGCTGGATATCAAAGTTGCAGAAGGTTGTTGCCTTGTCAACTACAGAAGTAGAATATATTACAGTCATAGAGGCTAGCAAGGAGATGATATGGATGACACGGTTCATGGAAGAGCTTGGAAAGGAGCAAGAGAGTTGCAGACTATACAGTGATAGTTAGAGTGCAATTCATTTGGCTAAGAATTTAGCCTTTCATTCAATAACTAAGCATATACAGCTTAGGTACCACTTCATTAGATAGGTATTGGAGGATGGTAAGTTAAAGCTGGAGAAGATCCATACAGATAAGAATCCTGCAGATATGTTAACCAAGTCGGTTACAAAGGAGAAGTTGAATCTTCATTCAACTTTCGTTGGTCTTCATGATTGAGTTTGAAGATGGAGGAGCTAGATGATGTTGTTGTACAGGTACTGGTGTAGCTGTTTATCTCCAAGTGGGAGATTATTAAGGTATGGAGCTAAAAGCTTCACCCATGAGCAAATACAGAAGTTGCTGGAAGTCCATAGTTGCCATCGACGGTTAGGAGCAGACCAGAAGCTGTCGACATTGGTAGTAGGTCAGATGACGTTGGTCATAGGCAAGCATACAGGGACCGACATCGATCACCTGTGTGTCTAGGATCTATTTTCGTGTGAGAACAGAATGTTTTCATGATGAGATCAAGTGTTGGTTGTAAGTTCGCATTTCTAATTTGAGTAGAACTGATTTGAGCCCTTGATTAGGAGGTGCATCTAGTGGTTGCAATTGTATGCTCATGAATCTCTAAAGTTATATATTAGGGATAGATCTTCATAGCTTGTAGTAGAAAGTGTGAGAGACACTACTGTAGAAGTAGAATACAGATTGTATATGTGTGTCAATCTAGGTTGTTGGAGTTGATTGTAATTGAGAGAGAGGACTCTTGAGGGAAAGAGATCTAGGAAGAGATCTGTACATCTGAGAGAGGTGTGAAAGAAAAGAAGTTTCTTCAATTGTAATTCCTTTTGTAAAGAGTTTAATACAGTTTTTCAGGGTGGTTTCTTGTATCTCTTGTTCTTTGCTATTTATGATTCTAGTTACTCATCTATCTGGCTTAATTTCGCATTTAATTGCTTTCATATAGTAATCAATTTTGTTGACTGATCCCCAACATATTATGCAAATTATGGAGGTTGTTGAGTGTCAGAGCAACCAACGTCAGTTTGATCAACCGACGTTGGTCATATACAGTGTACATAGCAACCAGCATTAGTTAGGTGTCGGCCGGCATCAGTCAGACAGGAACCGATGTCGGTCATCTTCAGACAGATAGGAACTGACGTCGATCACTTGTACGTTCCAGTCTAATTTTAGACAGATAGTTTGTTTGCATGTAAAGACTAATTTTAGTCTTGAGTCTGTGTTTCTAATTATTGTAATTGGGAAGTCTAATTATTGTTTGTATGGGATATATTTAAGAGACCTATGGGATGTATTGTAATTAAGGACTAAGAAGGATTAGATCCTCAAGTGTAAGATTAGTTGATCTGCAGGTTGTGCAAGATCAGGAAAGATCTACATGGTAAGTAAGATCAGTTAGATCCACATGTGTGTGTGTGTGTGCAAGGTCAGGTAGATCTGCGGGGTAGCAAGATCAAGGAGATTTGCAACACAACAAGGTGCAAGATTAAGGAGATCTACTTGGAGTACTTGGTGGTACTTGGTGGATTGGTAGTAGGCAACAACAACCATTGGGTTGATTGTCACTAACTGGTGGAGGGAACAACTATGTTTGAGTTGGTTGTAATTGGTTGAGAGAGAGAACTCTTAAGGGAGAATTATGGTACACCCAAGAGGTGTGGGAAGAGTGTGATTTCTTCATTGTATTTCCTTCGGGATGAGTTGAATGCATATTGTATTATTTCTCGTATCATATATTCTTTGTTGATTCTAAATTCTAGTTACATATTACTTATGGTTTAATTTCGTGTTTAGTTGCTTATACAAAGGTAATCAAGTGTGCTCTTAGGAGTGGATCCTAACACATGTACATATTTCTTCTCTTTTAAAGTATTAATTTCACTACCATATTAAAGTGGGGACAAATGTAGATGGTACTATGGATTATATAGCACCTCAGTCTTATACACTTGGAAAACTTAGACCTTGGATTTTCCTTTTAGTTCTAGACCTTTCTCACTTTTAGAAGTCTTGCATCTACTCTATCTTATGCCCCTTGTCCTATCTCTTGGTTTGACTAGTCTTATGTTGATGATCTAGACCTTCTATCTTGTCTAGATTGATTAAAACCTACTTATCTTCCACCTCTATAAGTTCTAAGCTTATACCTACTTTCTTTCTCCTTAGACACTAGCATCCCAAATAGGGACATACATCAACACAAGTGTCTTGATCTTATGCAAGTGTCTAGTGCTCTAAAGTCATCCAATTTTCAAATAAAACATATCCTAATGGTCAACTTAAGTGATTTAATGTGAGTTACTTCTCCAAATGGATTGATATAAATACAATATCAACCCTTGTTCATTTCTCATCTAGAAGATACCTATGGAAACTTATTAAATCATTCAATAAAGCAATTAATAAAGTAAAGATTCCTTATTTTCTCTTATTTCCATATTAGTGATAGGGACAACACATACACGGGTTTGAATTAATAAATGAGTAGCCCAAGAACTATATTTTCTAAGTTAAAATCTAGGTCACTCTTGTACTTGGCTTTCACATATTGCATGATTCACACACAAGCCAACACATAGGAGAGAACTACATCAATTTGAGGCCTTATTCAGAGTATTGGATATGTAGGCAGTACTTGTTGATAGAGGGGTCTTTGGGGTCAGCTCGACACCATATTCCCACTAACCCATTTTTCCTCAAGGTCATTATGAAGATGAAGAACTAAAGTTTTGTAATTTTATGAGGAACAACAGTCCATGACCCGGATCAGAATGCACTAAAGTGAAGGTGAAGATAGACCTAGAAGCATCTAGGTGGCTTCATCTTTTTCAATAGTTATTCCATACAAGACACTTGCATCAAGTTTAAACAATAGCATCGATGTAACTATCCAAGGCTGATGCAAGCATATGTATCTCCAGAGGCACTTAATCTAGAATTTGGTGGTTGTTCTAGAACCCTCTTCAAGTTTACTTTTTGCCTATTCCAAATCCATAATTATGTCAGCATTAGAACCAACTAAGTACATTATTTCTTTATCATTTCCATGTCTATCATAATTATACTTACTATTTTTATCCTATCTTAGTTTAATGAATTCAGCATATGTTATATTTGAGTTTAACACGTAATTAGTTTGTTATAGAGATAGTTTATTGCTCTTGTACCTTAGGTTATATCTATCCCCTTTAAACCTAAATAACAATCTAAATATTTTTAGGGTTAAACATGAGAGGATTGACTCATCTTAGGTAGCATAGTTATTATCACCATTTAATTTAATAATGAATTTAAGTTGAAATGAAATAATGATAGTGGTAGGCATCATAATACACATTTTCTATCATAGTGGCATAAAACATTTTTTTTCCTTTGTGATTCATGTATATTCTATCACTTTGGCCTTAGTAGAAGTGTGTGGAGGCGGGGGCGAGGGGGGGCGGGCAGGGGGCGCATCAGGGGAGGGGCAGGGGATGATAATAACCCAATTTGGAAGTTTGTGTGGGAGAGTAGTTTTTTCACTTTTTTGGTTGTTTCATTTTATGTGGCATAAATAATGTAATCTTTTATTATCTAAGATTAAATAGTTTATCACTCCTTAATCTATTAATAATTATTAGATTTGAATGTGGAACACTATTATCTTATTATTTTGGTTTTGTCATGTTACCAAAACTAAACAAGTAGTAGTTGAGTTTAAAATTTTCCTTTACTCTCTTTGAAACCCCTTTAAATTAATTATATATATATAATTTATTTTTCATATATAAATATAAAATTCGTAAAACATATTAAAAATCTGCATTTAAGTTAACAAAGGTAACGATCTCGAATATTAAAAAAAAAAACCATGTCTTTATCTTCAATTCTTAAATGTTTCAATTTGACTTAATTATCTTACATTGAGAGAAACATACATCTAAAGAAAATCTTAAAAGGGAACCAATACAAAAAGGTGATTTAGTTGTGAATGTGTTTACTTCTCACTAAATGCCATACTTCTTGTAATATTTGGTACATTAAGAGTTTCTTATTTGTTATTTTGTCCATTTATAGAGATTTCTTTTATAAGGAAATGGATGATTGAGATGATGAATTTTAACAAACACATGTCTTATCTTAACCAATAGGGGCATATCTATTTTATTCATGTTTGAATTTGTACTTAAAATTATTTCAGGCACACTTTATTTTTATTAATTTATTGATTAAGATGTTTATTTCTTCCAATAATATGGTGAACTTGAGATAGATTACTTTCCAACTTATGCTGACATTTGTTGTATATGGTTTTTAGTTCAAGTAAAGAGTAGTCAAAAATAGATGGTTTCATTTAAAATATAACCATTTATTCTAGATTGAGTCGTGTGTATTATTTGTGAAATAGTTTAATTGTAAATAACAACCAGTTTTTAAAATATATAATAATTGATAAGTTGATATTGAGTATTGTTGTAGTATATAATCTGAATTAAATATTTTGTAATGTAAACATAGATCACTCTTCTAATATTATCATTTTACTTATTTGATATAATGTTCATGTAAAAAGAATAGTAAAATAGAGGAGGGTCTTTAATTGTAGACAATTTACTTATATAAGAATTAGTTTATGCAAAGGAAATAGAACTAATTACTCGAGATATTATTCACATAATGTAATTTTATTAGTAAGTGATCCCTTATTTTTTGTTAGTGTTGGATGAGTGAATTACATTAGGAGATTCATTGAGAGATCACTCAATTCATGATATAAGTGGGAACACTTCTTTGGATGGCTAATAATTAATGTAATCACGAGTTGGATAAGCTTTTCAATTCACTATGGATGATAATTTGACTTGATGTTATAAAACTTTAAAACATAAACAAGAGAATTAATCCTTTAAACCAAGGAAGACAACCATGAAATAATATAACTTGAAGAGTTAACAATAGATGTTGACTAAGCCTTGAAATGAAACTTTCAAATTAATTTTATTGATATGAGAAAATGAATAAGAATATATGATTTAGTCTTATTCTCAGAAGAAAATTGTTATCTAATTTGCAATTGACAAAAATGCTATTCTTGATATACTATCATATGAAATACACTTATGCGAATAATTGTGAAAGTTCTAAGTCATTGTTATAATGAAATGTTAGAGAGAGTGAACTTGACTTAGTGAATTGATCTTGGAATTCAAAGAAGTCCATCCTTAGCAATTCATTATTTTAGATAAAATAAGTAGATCAATAACCCTTGGTGGGAAAACCCTTCAAAATAGGACATGAATGAGAAACGACAGCTTCAAACCAACAATTATGTATTGGATTAATATTGGGTTAACACACTTACCTGGTCAGAAAAATCGGCAATAGGGAAATTAATTATTATATCCAAATTTATTCACTTCAATTAGAGTTTATAATTCGTGTGACAAACTAGTTAAAATCATTTCAAAATTCGATTCAAATAAATATTTAAAATGAAAAGTAATTATATTTGAGACTTAAAACAAATGCATTTATATTAAAATTTATGGAACCCATAACCAATTAAATTTATATGCTTTCAAGATTGAACCACTCATCCATTTCCAAAGAGCATTTGCTAGAAAGAAATCTCCTTATCTTGGTTTTTTGCCCTGTAGAGCGATTTGGAATCGATGTCAAATAAATATCTAGAAGTGGATTTATCTAAAACCGAATGTTGTTCCAAATTCTTTTAGCTTTATATTATCCAAAGAACCTCCAAATAAATTTAATCTAGACATTTACTATTTTTAATAGATCGATTTCAAAACTAGTTTTTCAGGATTTTTGGGTAAGGTAGTTTTTCACCGTCAAGTCCAATTTGGAATGACAATCTACTTTAGCATTTTCTTCACTATAGACAATTTCCAACATCTCAATTGAGATATTTTTAACTTAGAAAATTACTTCGTAGCTTCCTAAAAATTTATCTCATTCTTGTGATATTTACTCTAGTACCATTTTGTGACCATTTTATCTTGCAGTGTTTTTGTGTTTGTAGGAGTGTCCTTATCATGATGTTTGATACATTGTCTCGGTACATTCTTCAGTTAGTTTCTCTATCTTATTTTTAGGTCGTTATTGAGATGTGATAGTGTTAGGACCAAACCTTGCCTTTTTGAGAAGCTTTTATAGCTTGGATTTTTCCCCCTCCTTATTTATTATTAGAACTGTGGAAGTATATGCTAAGTGGACTACAATCTTACCCTTACATGGTACCACTTGAATAATTTCACTCACCTTGGAATCACAATGAGATAGCTACACCATGATTGCTCATTACCTTTCATTAGAACCAAGTCCTCTTTCTGACTTTGATTTAAAGCAGAGAGTAACAAAGAGTAAGGTTCTCTTTCTGACTTTGATTCAAAGCATAGAGTAACAAAGAGCAGAATTGGAGTGTTTTTTGTGAGTGAACAAGGTGGAGGGAGTTGCACGCACGCACACCCATGTGCGTGCGCGCGCGCATGCGCGCATGCACACACACACACACACACACACACACACACACACACACACACACACACACACACACACACACACGCACGCACGCACGCACGCACGCACGCACATGTGTGCGCGCACACACATTCACACACACACACATGTACACACGCGCACACACACACACACACACACACACACACACACACTTCAAATTATCTTACCATTTGCATTATTTTGAGTATGCAATCTGTTGATAGCTCGTGTTGTTGAACAGTCACCCAAGTTTCATCATAATCTTAGATTCGGTACTTGTCTTTTGAGCTGTTTAAGGGAATTGAGTAGTTTCATTTTTGTCCTAGTCATGAAAATTGTGTGTGTGTGTGTGTGTGTGTGAGAGAGAGAGAGAGAGAGAGAGAATCCTTGTTATCGTTCTTTTTTAAAAACTTAGGTAGTTAGTTTTCTTATGTGTTAGAAAAATGGTATATTTTTATACGTATTGAAGTCAAAAAATTTTGAGCATGACAAACCTAGTGACATTGATCTAATAATGACCTTGATCTTTTCCGATAAACCTTTGATCAGGGTAATGGTCCTATTGAGTTTGTAGCTTGAGACCCATATATGAATGGGTAAAAGAAGCTACGGAAAAAATAAATCAATTCAAAGACAAAGGACAAAGATTGGATAAATCGAATTATTAAAAATTTTGGTAAGGTGAACCCACCCTACATTCTTAAAAAAAGAAGTTATCTTTATTTTTAATATTTGTTGGATTTATAATGGTTGTTTTGTTCTTATAAGTGTAGTGGCTCTTGACTTTTTTGGGTCTCTATTTCAAATTTTAATTGATTTTCGTGAGTTATGATTTCATTCTACTTACATTTTTAATTAAGTATATTATAATTATCTTTTTAAATTGATGAATCTAATAACATGCTTAAAATTTTATTTTATTTTAGAAAAATTAAACTCATATATATAAACTGACATACTGTCATGAGGATAGAGGGATGGATATGCTTCCTCATTTTCCGCATGATTGAAATTATTCAGAGAAAATTTAGTACCATTTTAAAATCCCGAATAAAATTATACTACAAATAACTAAGATCAGAACCTCCATTAAAATCTTAAACAAATTTTCCCAGAACTTTTTTATTCAATGAACTGTGAAAAATTTTCCGCCTACCTTCGACATTTTCTTCTCCTGCTCCGCACCCTGCTGCCACTTCTTCCAAATACAATTAAAAAAAAAAGCCATGAAAGAGACCCAAAAAATCATACTCAGCGTAGCATTATTTTGTACCGGTCAAATCCAATTTGTGACATTTTAGTAGAAAATGTACGAACTTTAGGTGGGATGTGCTTTCCAACCAGCTTCGTTATGGCTGTAGACTCCACTTTGTGACTTTTTCCTGCAACCTTCCTGCACAACGTACAATATCAAAACATGGCTTGCAATATCATGCTAAACAATGATTCCCTCAAAATTTTCCAACCCTTGAATGGTGAAGTACATGTAGGCGTCAAAATGGTTATTGATACACTTTTTAAAGCCATTTTTCAAGCATGGATTTTAAACAATTTAGGGTTCGGCAATTAGGGTCCTAGGTTAGTTGGTTTGTCATTGTGTAAGTTGGAGTGTCATACTTTCCGTCAAAAAAATTGAATATGTAACAAGATAGTCTTTGAAAAAGTAAAAATTTGAATAGAAAATTTGAAATAATGTGTACTTTAAAATTTTAAATAGTCTTTTGCATGGAATCATGCTATTAGCATGTTATACATTAATATTTAAGAAGCCCTTTCATCGGAGTCTGCGATTAACTAGTATGCTATGCATTGAGTTTACGATGTAAGGAAAGGGAAGCTAGCAAAATGCTCAAGTATTAATGGGCTATTTTATTTAGTTTGTAAGACTCAAAGTATGATTATATAACTATATTAGGACCCTTTCGTCCTAACTCTTTCTTTATAATTTTTATATTTAATAAAAAATAATGATGCATATGCTTTGTATGTGGTCCCTTGAGCTAATTATAATAATCCCATATCATGGGAAGTAGTAGTTACCTAAGATAGAATTAGTATAAATAAAAGCCTAGACTAGTGGAAAGGCATCCTTAAATTATATCATATTGAGTTTGCTAAAAAGAGGTTGCCTCCTCAAAGAGGCCAATGATATTGTAATGTAATTTTACTCCCTTTGCAAATGTTATAGAATATTTTTTCATTCATTTGTAATATTAGTTTTAGTATTTGTACTATTGTTCTAATCTATTATAGGAAGGGTCTTAACATTTAGTATCAGAGCTCTTTCCGATGCCATTTTTCTATAGAAGTTTCAACAGTTTAGGATTCTCTATTTATATTCATTGTATGCTCTCACCTTGCATAACCAATTTGTTTCATCTAACTTTTTCTCTTAGGTTATATATTATGTTCCAACACTTTTAAAACTAACAGAACATGGTCATTTTGGGCTAAGTGGTTATCAATTTTCTCTAATTCCATAGGGTAAGGAATTATGCCTCAATACATAAGCCATTAAACAATGTCTTATACAGATTTATGCTTCCACGTACCTTTGGGTATATATAAGGACCTCATAGTTGTTTTTACAACTTAACCACATGAAGCCTTCGACCATTTGTTTTTATGATGCACTAGTAAACAGTTAGCCTCATGAAGTTACTTGCATTATATCTTGAATACATGATAGTGGGCTACATAATGGTTATTCACCATAGTTAAAGCTCTAAAAGATTGCGCTGACATTTTTTTTACAAATAAGATTAGTATATTTGCATGTTCACATACCAAATATACCTTATATAGTAACCTTCCTTGCAATATTAACATTCCTACAATCACAAATCTAACTCTCATTTCTTAGAACCATAGTAACAACCATCAGTCATAAAAAATATCATATTTTGTTAGTTGACAGAAACTCAATAATTGTAGTAGTCAAAAGGGTCAAAATGTACCAGAATGGTTACCTAAACTTGTTGTAATAGCCAAATGCTAAAAAAGTAAAGAAATTATCGTCGAGATGATCATTTTAATGGGTATTTAAATTTTTTAGAAAAAAAATATATACTAAATATTTTTCACCTATAGTCCCAAAAACATTTTTTCCCCCTTAAGAAAAGTATACCCTTACAATCATCTCATTGAGTTGATCATTTTAACATATATCTTTAGTAACCCTTTTTCGACACTCTCAAACCCCTTTATTTAATGGTTTTCATCCGTGTGGGAAGCCAAGCTATGGCCTAGTACATTGAGGAACTCTAAGCCGAATTAAAATCTTAGCTCAAATTTTGACATACTGATTTGAACAAGAAACTACATGACATCAGTTCAATATTTACCGTGCTCTCCACCAAATTCAATGATGATAGGCATTCTGAAGGCTTTTCTTATCCCAACCTCACTGCATGGCCCTAAATTAGACTTACCAAAATTAGATGGTAAAAAACTAACCAACTAGATTTATTATACTAAATAATATTTTAGTTTGCACAATACATTAGGATAGACAAGGTACCCATTGCATTATTTCCCATAAAAAATAAAGTTGTCCAGTGGTACCAATGGTATCAAATTTCTCATACATAACCCACTTGGGAATATGCTGTTAAGCTTTTGTTGCTTTGCTTTAGTCCTAGTGCTTATGATGACTTAATTAGAGCCCTAACCAAACTATCATTAACCAAAATGGTTCACGAGTATCAAACTAAATTTTAAATGTTGGCTAACCAAATTAAAGGGCTAAGTGATGACTTTTTCAAGAGTTGTTTCATCAATGCGATAAAATATATAATTCGCGAAAAGTTTAGTATGTTTAAACTAGAGAACATTATGGAAGCATTAGGATTGGCAAAGCTTGTGAAAGATATGATCACCTTCTAGCATCGATCTTCTAATTTTGTTTCTTTCAATACATCTACAACACCATGTCCAGTCACAAACCCTCTAATAGCAAATGCATAGTCTTGTGAATTTTAATATAACTTTGTTTTATATAATTTGTGGAAAAGGGAGAAAAATTATTTTATATGTATCATGTAAAGGAAAAAGGAAGTTTAAAAGTCTCTTGAGAAGAGGAATAGTTGTAGAATTCTAAAAACTATCTTAGATCTATAAGATAATAAAGATGCTAAGCAAGAAAGGAAGAAAGCCATTGTATGAGTGAATTTGTCCACCATGACCTCTCAACTACAGGAAGGGGAAGCTATAGTTTATTAATGGATATCTTGATATTGTATTTGTTGTTCACATTTCTTATTAGATGTTATATATTTTAAGTTTCTTCATCTATTTTCCACAATTATTCATTATGCAATAAATATGCTATTTTAAGTCTTAAAATACAATACAAGTTGGTTGGATTATTTTATGCCAATATCCTCTTTAAAAAGTCACCTTTATTAAACACCTTACGGAGGGAGAAATGTGTGCTTGTCATGAAAAAGGGCTATGTTATAATCATGATGAAAATTTCATAAGAGGACACAAGTGGATTGATCAAAATTTGTATGTGTCAGATGTCGAGTCACCACCAAATGTTGAAGAATGGGAATATACTCAAGATTCCTATGGTGAAGAACTGGAAGCTGAATAATCCTACATCACATAGTCACACTTGAAAATTTTTGATGTAGACCTTGGCTGGGGTAACCACTCCTCAGACTATGAGAGTAAAGGGGTATTTTAAGAAATACCCCCTCACTATTCTCATTGACTCTGGTAGTACACATAATTTCATTAATCCTCGACTGGTCAAAAAATATGATTATTTTATGGACCCATTTTCTAACTTTGAAGTGATGATTTCCTATGGATAAATATTATCATGTAAATAAATTTTTTGTAATGTTTGTATTGTCTATAGGGACTATACCCTAAAAAAATCATGTTTTCTTTGCCCTTGTGCAGATGTGATGTGGTTCTTGAATCCAAATGGTTGCGCACTCTTGGCCCTATGTTGTGGGACTTTTCATAACTTTGGATGCCTTTATATGATAACATCTAGTATCTAACACTAAGAGGCCTCTTACTAGGATCTGCCAATGTCATCAATTCCCACTGCATGGATCACCTCCTCAAAAAAGGTTCATATGGAATCATTGCTCAACTCTCCTCTATTCAACTCCACACATTTCTTAATTCCTACTAGCCTAATGGATTATAAAATGTTCTAGTTAAACATGCAACATTATTCAATAGATTAAAAGGCTTTATGATTCATGGACTAGAATACCATTGGATTCAACTCCTTCTAGGGAGTATATATTCCCAACATTGAACTGCACCGTTATCCTTTTTTTATATAAATTGAAAATTGAGAATACGGTTCAATAAATACTTCATGTAGGACTCATTTTTCCAAGTACAAGCCCATACTCCTTTACTAATCAGCACAAAATATGGATCTTATTAGCTTTACATTGATTTCTATGAATTAAACAAGCTCACTATTAAAGTTAAATTTCCTAACCCAATGATAGATGAACTTATTAATGAACTTTATGGTGCCCACTTCTTCTTGAAAATAGATCTACATTATGGCTATCACCATATCCACCTTGGGGATGAATATATTCCAAAAAAATATTTATGCACACATGAATGCCACTATGAATTCCTGGTTACTCCCTTTGTGCTCACCAATGCCCCTTACACCTTCCAAGTTTTTATGAAAAAATATTTTGCCCCTTTTTGTGGAAATTCATCCTAGTCTTCTTTGATGATATCATTATTTACAAAAACAATTGTGAATAACACATCCAACACCTTGACATGGCTTTAAAACTTCTTACATACCAACAACTCTATGTAAAAAGGTTCAAATATTCCTTTGGTCAGTAAGAGGTAAAGTGCCTAGGCCATAATTTCTAAGCAGCTATTGCTCAGGTCAACTTGACAAAAATTTAGGCAATGAAAATTTAGCTTAAACCTAAGACACTTAAAATCCTTCATGGATTTCTTGGTCTCACTAGGTACTACCAAAAATTTATCCTAGATTATGGGAAACTTTATGCCCCATTGATTGCCATGCTAAAAAAAAGAATCCTTTTTTTGGTATGCCAAAACTGAATAATATTTTGGGGTAGTTAAGTAGGATATGTGTACTACACATGTTTTGTCCATGCTAGATTTATTGAAGACATTTGTCATTGAAAGTGACATATGTGTAAATGGTATTAGTATTGTGCTCATATAAGATGGATGTCCCATCACCTTCAGTATCAAATCCCTTAGTGGGATAAATTTGTCATAGACAAGACATGAGAAGGAAATGATGGCTATCTTCCATGATATTGATAAGCAGTGACAATACATGATGGGTCGACATTGTTATATAAAAATTGATCATAAAATCCTCAAATACTTCTTTGAGTAATGGTTCTCTTAATCAGTTCACAAAAGTGGGTTTCTAAATTAATGGAGTATGATTATGATATCAATTATAAGAATGGTAAGGAAAATTTGGTCATTGATGCACTATCCCTCTAGTATGAATAAAAAACACATATTTTGGGCTTATCCATCCCCATTTCAGCATGAGTGAAAAACATCCAACAAGAGTTTCACCAAGATAGTCACATACAATAAATCATCTAACATTTTTTTATAGATCCGGCTTCTAAATACAACTATACTTTGATGGCCAATCCTTCCTATACAAAGGTTATAATGTATTGATTTTTGAAACTCATTTTTTGCATGCCTCACCTTCTTCAAGTCATTCATGTTTTTTAAAAACTTATGAACACATTCGCCATAGTTTATTCTAGACAGGAATCAAGAAAGAGATCAAGATATTTATTGATGAATGTAAAGTATGTCAACAACACAAGGGATAAATAGTGTCATTACTTGACTTACTCCAACCCCTGCTAATTACAAAATGTATTTTGATAGACATCTCTATAGATCATACATAAGTATTACCAAAATATGGTGGAAAGTCAATCATTCTGGTGGTGGTAGATCACCTATCTAAATATGCTCATTTTTGTGCCTTGGACCATCCTTACACTACTTATACCATCACACAAACATTCCTTGATAAAATATTACACCATCATGGAATCAAAAATTCTATTGTATCTAATCACACCTTATCTTTCACAAGTCACTTGTGGTAAGAACTCTTCAAGTTCATAAATACCCAACTAAAAATGAGTTTGGGTTAGCACCCATAAATAGATGGTCAAACTAAAATTATAAATAAATGTTTCAAATAATATATTAATTATGTTTCCTCTAATCATCAGCATCAATGGGTGAAATAGTTACCATTTTCAAAATGGTGGTAAAGCACCTCCTATCAGACAACCACAAGGATGACTCCTTACAAAGTTGTCTATGGTCAAAAAATACCATATTTTCTTGCTTATCTTCTTGAAAACTCTCATGTGCAGGTAGTGGACACTACCTTCAGATTTTGAGATGATATTATTTATATTCTCAGTGATGATATCCATATGGCATAAAATAGTATAATTAAAGACATGTTAACATCATTTTAAATGTACCTTCCAACCAGGAGATATTTTTTCTTCGATTACAACATTATAAGTAGTCATCTCTCAATAAAAAGGGATGTAAAAACTTTCTTCCAATATCTATGGATATTATAAGGTTATTACATAGATTGGTCCTATTACATACAAGTTAGATATTAAACCCTCTTTGTGTGTCCATCAAGTTTTTCATGTCCCATGTTTGAAAAACATTTTCAACCATAATGTCACAAATTAGATAGTACTTCTTAAGCTTGATGCATAAGTTTCTCTCCTTATTGAACCTAAAGCTATTATGTAAATGGACTCCCATCAACTTCACAATTAGACCATCACTAAGGTTCTAGTTTAGTGGCATGAAACACAACCATAAGATATAATGTAGGAACCCCTCCTTTAACTCTAACAAAAGTTTTATCTCTTCAATTTTGATAGCAAATATTTTGAAGGGGGAGGGAATGTTAGGACCCATTCATCATAACTCTTTATTTATAATTATTGTCTTTAATAAAATCTACAGACACATATGCTTTTTAAGTTATCCCTTGAGCTAATTGTAATAATACCACATGCATGGTAGCTAGGATATAATTAGTATGAATAAGAGACTAGACTAGTGGAAAGGCATCCATGAATTATATTATATTGAGCTTGCTCAAATGAGATTTCCCCTCAAAGAGACCAAGTTTATTATAATGCATTTTTTTTGTCTTTTGTATGCCATATATTCTTTTTCCATTCATTTTTAATATTATGTTTGGTGTTTGCACTATTGTTCTAATCTATTACAAGAAGGGTCTTAATAAGCTATTCATAAACATGTTAATATTGGAGAAGAGGATGTTGAACTATCAAGGGGATATGCCACTCATTTTATAAGGTTTAAGGCAAGACTATACAATTATTAGTAGCGATGTTAGTGTCAAAGAGTAGGAGGAATGATAATATCACATAAACCTAAGGTATTTTACCACAAAGGCATGCTTTAGTTCTAAAGAGTAAAAGGATGCTAACACTTCAAATTGAGGTATTTCACCCCAAATACATGTTTACATATTGAAAAATCTTTACATGACACAATTAAAACATAATTAGAAGTTAGATTATTATATTTCAATGAAATCCTCAATTGCATCACATGATAACAACTACAATCTAGAGAAGGTCCACAAGGCATGAATATAGAACCACTACTGATGTTAATATCAAATCACCCAAGTATATTCAACCCAAATGAATGATTCAATTTTAAAAAATATTTTAGTATTGATATATCCTTAAAACCCACATTTTTCTCAAAATTTCTACATATTTAGGATAATTAACACACAATTAATGAGTTAAAGCATTGTGGTGGAATGATATTATCAACAAGTAAGATATAATATTTGATTTGTAAAATACCTGGTGACAACCACATGCTACATGAGGTACAAAAAAAATAAGCATAACATAATAACAATGTAAAACAATAAGAAGATTCTAATGTAGACACCTAAAAATGGTCCTTAGGCATTTATTAATCATTAAATTGCATGATTTTAGGATGTTTGTGTACTTGTCAATTATTGGCCCAAATATTCCCCTTATTCTCTCCCCATATGATTCTAATCATTTTTTTTTGTGTGTCATGGGTGTTAGAAACACTTTGGTATCCTTTAGCAGTCCATTTTAGTCAAGGTGCACATGTCTTTATTGTCAAATGTTGGGCAAGGAGAAGAAATATGTTGTGTAGGTAATCAAATCCATGACATGAAAAACTAAGTAATTTTATTGGATATTAGGACCAAATGAGTGCATTCATAAAAAAATTTAGTCATATATGTCATTTGATAGGAACATTAGTAACCTTTTGGACATTCGCTAGGAGTGTTATCAATGCTTTGTGTATCCTACTCCAATCATAGTCATTATTCTAAATGAGATATCTATAACTAGTGTACATATATTTTCATTATCAGATCTTTAAAATTATCACTGTAAATTTAAAAAATAAATATATGCCTCTAAACATTGTATGAGATCACCTATATCTAGTTTTGGAGTTAATTAATTAAACTTATATTAGTATTTTTCAAATCTTATTTCACTTATTTAAAAGTAACTATGTATTTAATTGGTAATTTAGTTTTAATTTATTTATCCATATTAGAGTTTGGTTAGCCCATGTTATCTTACACATATTTTAGGGTCATGATAACTTGCTTAATCTTATGATATATCTAAATTTACTTGCATTGTCTTTCATTCTCCTTTAGGGTTTCATAAAAACTTTATTTTTATTCCCCTAGGGTTTGACTTGTTGCATAGGGTGCTAAATCTAAATTTATCTAAATTTTATAGGGTCAATTTCATTGTATGATCCTAAATCCAATAAGTCCTAGCTTTACACTACTTATTTTCCATGATCCCAAGCCATAGGTCATTTCAATTTATGAAAGTTTGTCAAACCAAAATGTGCTTGTAATGTCTCACTCTTTAGATGTGAGTTTTAAAAGAGTTGAAAGTTTTTATATGAATGTCATATATATTCACCATTGGTAGTGATAACATTGATAATTATTAGGATAGTGATGATAATAATAATGTTGATAACATTAATGAAATGTAAGAAAACATAAATTTTACTCAAGTAG